>JAVYIG010003413.1:0-197275 GCA_035222895.1 Strongylocentrotus droebachiensis | reverse complement strand
ATAATATGCCTGCAAACAAAGTTGGCTCGAGTGGATGCTGAAAAATCAGTGAAAGTTGGACACAACTCCAATGAGGTATAAGGCAAATACATTTTTTAAAAGTTGAGATGACTAATGATGCAGGACACTCAATTGGCAATGCAGTCATGATGTGTGGGACTACTTTTTTCATTTAAATGTGGGCTAAAGAACTCCTTTCCCCCTGTCTCTACGTTAACTCTTGTGAAAGTAAATAAGTTAATGACTTTCTGGATCATAACAGATGATACTGTCTTGATGATACAACTGTATCAGGCCTACATGTTTATCATGGAACATTTTAATATTTTATAGAATAGGTCAAAAATTGCAACATTTTGAAACGGTGATCGTTACTCAAGTCAGTAAGAAAGTTGTGCCATGTGCAAAAGTTTCTTGATGTGAAAATGGCCGTCATCTACAATTTTCATGTCATGAAGTGTTTTTTTTTTGTACGCAATTTAGTACCCTACAGGAAATTCCGATGGTGAGTTACTTCATTTTCTGATAGTTCATTTGAAATTGAGGGTATTCACCTGGAGAATGAATCTGAATATGAGTGGAATGTAAGATAAGATGTGTGTACAGTAAAGATGGGAAAGGAAAGAAGTTTGACAAGTGCTTGAAATGCAAAGCAGGAAAGCAATATTTGCTAGAAGCAACTCGTATAACAAACTTATTGGTCGGTATGTAACTCGATTGAGTAGCTCTTGCAGGTTCATGCAAGGATATATTACTTTTATTTGTCTAACTTTTGAAATAAACAGAAGATATTATGTGTTATATATACACCACCCCCCCCCCCCCCCATCTCTCTTTTTTTAAGAAAGGCAGAAAAAAGATGTGAGAAAGAAGAGAAGCAATAATGGTATTAAAGCAGACTGTGACATCGGTTGGCACTCATTCGATTAAGTCATTCTTTTTAGTTTATGTGAAGAAATTGTCCATCTGCATTTTAACCATGATAGTGACACGAAATGCACACCCATCCCAATAGGAGGATAATCATTCTTGAAAAGAAACGAAAAGAAGAAAGGCACATACTTAAATGCCAATCAAGCGAACGAAATTGGTTGAAAGCATCGAGCAATAACTGACAATTGGTTAGCAGGAGAAGCTATGCCTGAAGGCGATGTCTGACCTAGAACACGTTGAAAGTCAGCGCTGGCGTCTTCCAAAGATTGAGGAGAAATTAGAATGTGTTAGAAATTTGATGGTGTGGATGGTTTGGTGTTTTTTAAAAGCTATATATGGAGTCTGCTCTGGTTCTCTTGCTATGAGATGGGAACTTTTGTGTCAGGAATGCTTTTGGATAGTTTACCCCCCCCCCCCCCTCAAGGGTTTATGAAAATAAAGAGGCAATACTAGTCAATTGCAGCAAAGAAATTGGTTTATAACACCGATAGACGATGATATAGACAGACCGAAAGATTGACAAAAGGATGAATGAGGGAGCTTGACATGGATTTATCTAAGTATGTTTGAATGAATATTTAGGATGAGAAACAGGGAATAGAATTGAGAGTATAAGAGTGGCAGAAGACAAGAAAGAAGAAATAGAGAAAACATTAATATTGCACGCTTGGAGCTAAAGTACAGAAAGAGAGGGAGAGAAGGAAAGGGACAGATTTATAATGAACAGAGAGCCAGATGAGGAAACAAGTAATTGAGGGAAAGAGGGAAAGAGAGATAATCTTGTAGAGAGATATGGAGACACAAAGAGGGAAAAGGAGAGGGAGAAAAAGAGAGACAGAGAGAGGAGATATGAGAGAAGAGATAGAGAGTGAGAGAGAGAGAGGGGAGAGAGAGAGAAAGAGGGGATAGAGGATAGAGAGAAAGGGAGAAAGAGATGAGTCAGAGAGAGGGAGAGGGAGATAGAGGGAAAAGAGAGAGATAGGGAGAGAGAGAAAAAAAGACAGACAGAGAGAGATTAAAAGGAGAGAGAGGGGGAGAGAGAGAGACAAGATAGAGAGGGAGAGAGAAGAGAGAGAGGAGAGAGAGAAAGGGAGAAAGAGAATGGAGAAAGAGAGAGTCAGAGAGAGGGAGAGGGAGATAGAGGGAGAAGAGAGAGATAGGGAGAGAGAGAAAAAAACAGAGACAGAGAGAGAGAGAGGGAGAGAGATAAAAAGACAGAGATAGAGACTGAAATGTAGGGTTATGGATATATATTGACGGACATACAGGCGGAAGGCAACAGGATAAACAGAGCAATGCATTACAGGAGAGAAAAGCAAAGCATTCATTTACAAATTGATCAGGTATTGAAAACCTTCTAGAAGTGGGTCGAATATAAGCAAATAGGAAAGGGATCGTCACACTTGCAGTTGCCATGGTAATAACATGGTTATGCCAACCGTCTTTGGGAGTGGTAACTCCTTGCCGGCTCATAGGAGTTGCAGGGATGTGCATGTGTAGAAAAGAGTTTCCTATTCTTTCTCTCCAGTATGTAGGATGGAAGGAATTATCTATCAATGAAAACTTTATCTCAGTCAAGAAAATGGAAAAAGGGAGTGCAGTGTTTTCAGGAAAGAGAGCAACTAGGGGTATATCCACTACAAACATTTTATTGAAGGTCTACATCTTCTGCTTCTACATCTAACTCTCTCTGTCCCTCTGTCTCTTCCTCTTTATTATTTTCTTATTCTCTCTCTAACACCATTTTTGTCCTGCTTCTATTACTTTTACCACTTCCATGTGTACTGCATCTGCAACTACTACCTCTGCATATACTACTTCTACGTCTACCACTACTACATCTACTACGTCTACTACTTCTACATCTACTACTTCTACATCTACTACTTCTACATCTACTACTTCTACGTCTACTACTTCTACGTCTACTACTTCTACATCTACTACTTCTACATCTACTACTTCTACTTCTACGTCTTCTGCTTCTACATCTAACTCTTTTTGTCTCTCCCTCTCTTTCAGTTTTCTTATTCTTTCCCTCACACCATTTTCCTCCTGCTTCTACATCTACTACTGCTTCATCTACTACTTCTACGTCTACTTCTTCTATGTCTACTGCATCTATGTCTTCTATCTCTACTATTTCATCTTCTTCTACTTCTTTGTCTACTACTTCTACCTCTACTATTTCTACTTCTTCTACTTCTTCATCTAATACTTCTACATCTACTACTTCTACATCTACTACTTCTACATCTACTACTTCTCCATCTACTACTTCTACATCTACTACTTCTTCATCTACTACTTCTTCATCTAATACTTCTACATCTACTACTTATACATCTACTAATTCTACATCTACTACTTCTACATCTACTACTTCTACATCTACTAATTCTACATCTACCACATCTACATCTACTAATTCTACATCTACTACTTCTACATCTACTACTTCTACATCTACTACTTCTACATCTACATCTACTACTACTACATCTACTATGTCTACATCTACTAATTCTACATCTACTACTTCTACATCTGCTACTTAACCATCTACTGCCAATAATTTTGTGTCTACTGCAGATGCTTCTTTTAATTCTAAACAACTTTGACATTTTCTTGAACTTTAACAATGGTGTAGTGGAGAATTTCCTGTTAAGTTTTCTTATTTTATCGGGGAAGGGTGAGACATCTACTTTAATGCACAAGATATATTCTGCAGAATTATTATCATAATGCCATATAGATCTTTGTCCAAAGAAGATAGATTATCTATAATCAGCATATGAACTTGCAACGACCCGGCATGTCTGGTTAAAACAAAAGATCATCAATTTCATGATGCGTACGTTTCGCTAAAAAGCAATCTTTTCTCAGAAGACGAGCGAGAGCCAAAAACGTCAGCATTCGGAGAAGCTATCATTACTTACCATTTGACCCACTAAGATCAATTTTCTTTCAAATGGAGGGAAACGTTATCCCTCGTTGGGAGAGTAGGAGAAATCTGAGTCGTCTGTCGATTCTTGGTGTGAGAAGAATCCGTTGTAGATAGCGTTTCTCTCTCCCTATCTCTCTCTCCTCTCTCGCACTCTTCGTCTCTGTCTGTGGCTGTGTTTCTGTCCCTCTCTTCCTTTCCCTCTCTTCCTTTCCCTATTTCTCTCCCTCACACAACTTTCTCCCCACTCTTTTTGTCTTCTCCCACTCCTTTTGTCTTTCTCCTACTCTTTTGACTCCCCTCCCTTTATCTTTATCCTTTTCATCTCTTTTTCCCCTTTTCATCCGCACTCTCTCAACTCTCTCAACTCTCTCATCTGTATTCTACCTCTCTCTACCTCTTCCATCTCCCCCTCTCTCCTCCTCTCTCCTCCTTTCTCCTTCTCTCTCCTCCTTTCTCCTTCTCTCTCCTCCTTTCTCCTTCTCTCTCCTCCTTTCTCCTTCTCTCTCCTCCTTTCTCCTCCTCTCTCCTCCTCATTTTGTCACTCCCTGACCTTTTTTTCTTTTCCCATTCCCATAAACTACTTGGTTCTACTTACTGGGGTCCTGTTTCATAAAATTTGTGATCAATAACAAGTCACAATAACTGTCATCAGCTCCTGAAATCATTGCATTTAATTTGCTGAGATAAAAATTTGTCATAAAAAGATAGCAATTGTTATTGATAATAGGTTTTTATGAAAGAGGACCCTGTTCATAACTAAAACAGGCCTCTGCTCTGTAACAATGAAATTCTAGAGTTGTTATTCCTTTCTTTTTAATTTGTCATCCTTTGTATGCTTTATAAATTTAGTTTCTTATGTGAGTCTTTGCTGCTTTTTGTCTCGCCTGCGTTTGTCTCGCCTGCGTAGCAAAAAGCGAGACATAGGCGCCGCTTTTCCGGTGACGGCGACGGCGACGGCGGCGGCGGCGGCGACGGCGTCAACATCAAAAACTTAACCTAAGGTTAAGTTTTTGAATTTTTGATATAATTTTTAAAGTATAGGTTCTTAGTCAATGAAACTTGGATTATAGGGTAATCAAGTATCCCTAATCATGTGAGTAGAATTTCAGATCACAAAGTCAAGGTCAAAGGTCATTTCAGGTCAACAGACTTGGACTATGTTGTAGCATCATCATCGAAAACTTAACCTAAGGTTAAGTTTTTGAATTTTTTATATAATTTTTAAACTATAAGTTCTGAGTCAATGAAACTTGGACTATAGGGTAATCAAGTATCCCCAATCATGTGAGTAGAATTTCAGATTACAAAGTCAAGGTCAAAGGTCATTTCAGGTCAACAGACTTGGACTATGTTGTGGCATCATCATCAAGATTTTCAAAATGCTTCGTTATTTTTCAACCGATTTTGATTCTGATTGTTTCATATGATAGGGCTAGGAGGGGGATTTAAAACTTGTACACAGAATCGTGAAATTCATTATCTATGCTAATTTATGCAAATTTATTTGAAATCACAAAAAATGCTTCTTCTCCTTCATTTCTCGACAGATTTTGATTTGGTTTGCTTTATCTGGTAGAGCTAACTTTGGTACACTAAACTTCTACACCGAATTTTGAAATTGTTCTCCATTAATTAATAATGGTAATTTATGCAAATTTTTTCCAAAAATAACAAAAATTGCTTCTTCTCCCTCATTTCTTGACCGATTTTGATTTGGTTTGCCTTATCTGGTAGAGCTAAATTTGGAACACTAAAGTTCTACACAGAATTTTGAGATTTTACTCCCATTGATTAATTATGATAATAATGCAAATTTATTCCAAAAATAATTTAAAAATCACAAAAAATGCTTCTTCTCCTTCATATTTCGACCGATTTTGATTTGGTTTGCTTTATATCGTAGAGCTAACTTTGGTACACTAAAGGTCTACACAGAATTTTGAAATTGTTCTCCATTAATTAATTATGGTAATTTTTGCAAATTTATTCCAAAAATAACAAAAATTGCTTCTTCTCCCTCATTTCTTGACCGATTTTGATTTGGTTTGCCTTATCTGGTAGAGCTAAATTTGGAACACTAAAATTCTACACAGAATTTTGAGATTTTGCTCCATTGATTATTTATGGTACTTTATGCAAATGAAATGAAATTATGTCCCTTCAAGGGCATCACATTTTTATTTTTTGACCAGTTCAAAAGTGTACCACGATATTTGTTGTTGCGAGATGCGGATGAGCACTACAATGTACGTCATTGACGTTCTGGTTTATCATATTGAATTGCGTTATGCAGGCGAGACCGCCGAGAGCGTTTCCCTTGTTTGTTGTTTTGGACATACACCTTAGTGTTTCACTCTATCACAGTTTTTGAAAATAGTTACATCTAGTAAAACAATAACAATTCTCAAGCCCAAAGGTACTGAAAAAATGCTTTGTTTTTTCTCCTTTTTTCTCTCTCATTGGTTTGTTTATTTTTTTAAATATTTGTATTTATTAACTTACCATGGAATTAGGAAATGTGACCCCACCCCCTTTGACAAAATCTGGTATCCAGCCTGGCCGGCTGTTGTATATATTCCCAGGTACGTGTTAGTGCATGATCAATAGGAATTCAAGGGCAGCGACAAACGCTGGTTGTTATTATTATTGTTGGCCTATTTAAGCTTGTACTTCAAAAGTGTGTTCATTTTAGTTGATTCTAACAGAAGGAGGTCCAGGGGTGGTTTTATGCTAGAGAAACAATGTTATTATCATAACAAATCAATATTAGGACAGGTCATCTGTAAATATCTGCGTTCACATAAACTTAAAAGAGACATATATGCGCAAGCACCAAACATAAATTATATTTCTGTGCAATTTAAATTTCTTATGTCATTTGGTATTGTTTCCCCTAACATAATTTTCAGAATACGGCTACAGAATTAAGCAATACCAAATAAAGCTGTTGGCTTGACTAAGAAGCAAGGTCTCGTATGAAGACTAGTAGGGATGCTATTAAGATATATGTGTCAACTGTTGAGCCCCACAGACCCCTTTAGACTGCGTCTGTTGAATAGTTTATGAGCAGGGATCTCATATAAGGGTGGCGGAAGGTTAGCCCCAGGTATTTATAGGCACGTTTCTTTAAGGTCTGCATTTCTCAGAGACGTTCTTCAAACGCATCTCTAAGCAATGGTGGTATTCAATTATTCATGCTTTCACCCAGTTTGTATAAACTATATTTTAAATAACTGGATTATCTGTTGAACATGATATTGTGTCTACATACTGAATGTGTATTTTGCTTTGATTGTAAGTTTTTTTTATAGGTGTTCTTAAGAAACTCATATCCATATTATAAATATTCATTATCAATTTAGAACGCATCATTATTATCAACATAGAAATACAGTATGTAGAAAGAATATAAACATTCAGTGGATTAGGATTTTGATTCTTCATAGAGGTGTCATGGTTGAGTGGTTTGAGCGCTTAGAGACATTTGTATTAAGCGCTATATACAAATTAAATATTATTATGATTATTATTAAGGTTGTCGGTTGCAAGGCATTAATTTACATTTGCCACTCCATATCCAGTAGGGAAATGGGGACCTGGTAGGATGACAAAAGCATTTGTGATGGTAATTGCCATATGCCCTCACAGTGATCATATGGTAGGAATACTCCCCAGGGAGTGGAGATGGTGCACATTGTGTGAGAGTGATTGCGATAACCTGGGAAATGATAATAACTGTTTAATGCTTAGAGTTGGTATTTCGTATTAATTATTATTATTATACACTTGTGAAATGATAGGGTTCAGTCACACTGTAAGATGAGCAGCCATGGGGTGGAATGATAGGGTTCAGTCACACTGTGAGATGAGCAGCCATGGGGTGGAATGATAGGGTTCAGTCACACTGTAAGATGAGCAGCCATGGGGTGGAATGATAGGGTTCAGTCACACTGTGAGATGAGCAGCCATGGGGTGGGTAAGATGCGGTTCTTGTTATTAGCATTGTGGTGTACACACAGTTAAGTACATACAGCGTTTGAGTCCATCTCATGGTTGGAGATGTTTCTTTTTGTCTTTCTCGCTGTCTCTCTGTCTCTCAGTCTCTGACTTTGTCTGTCTATCTCTGTCTCTCTCTCCCTCTATCTCTGTCCTTGTCTGTCTGCCTCTCTCTCTCTCTCTCTCTCTCTCCCTTTCTATCTATGTCTTTCTGTCTGCCTTATAGTACCTCTGTCTATATCTGTGACTCTGTCTCACTTTATCTCTCTGTCTCGTTTATCCCTCATTCTCTATTTTCCCCTTGTCTTCTCTACTTGTACCTTCATTGGGTTTCCCTCTCTGTGTCTTCTCTTCTCCACCCCTTCTCTCTCGCATTCTCTCTCTCTCTCTCTCATTTTCTCTGTCTCTTTCTCTGTCTCTCTCTCATTCTCTCTCTCATTCTCTCTTTCTCTCTCTCTCTCATTCTCTCTTTCTCTCTCTCTCTCTCTCTCTCTCTTTCTCTCTCTTTTTCTCTCTCTCTTTCTCTCTCTCTCTTTCTCTCTCCCTCCCTCTCTCTCTTCCTCTCTCTTTCTCTCTCCCTCCCCCTCTCTCTCTCTCTTTCTCTCTCTCTCTCTTTCTCTCTCTCTTTCTCTCTCTCTCTCTCTCTCTCTTACAATCTTCCATTACAGGAGGGTATCTTTATATGTATTATCTGTGTCCTAGGGCGCTTTGGGATGAGTGCCAATATTCCGATCCCCACGAGGTGTTTCCATTTTCATGCAGCAACATTCAACAAAACAGGAAGAGCCTGGAGAACACCTTAGCATCCATTGTTGTATTTCTATATGCAGTACTTTACAAAATGGCATTAACTCTTTCAGTGCCGCAACCATCAACAGTATACCCTTTTGTAATCATGAAAAGCTTTTCTGTTTCCTAAAATATGACAGTGATGACAGATATTGCAATATGGAAAAGCAATTAAAAGCTTGTTTCATTAAAGCATATATATATATATATATACTACTTGGTCTACATTTTCATATACTTGTGGCAAGTTAAGGGTTAAAAATATACCATCCATGGAGCTATAAAATGGTGTCGCAAATCCTTCTCCTGAATGGAAACACAGCTTCTCTGCTGAATTATAGATTATTGAAACACAGCTCCTAAATGTTTATCTTCCTCTCTATTTTTATAATGTGAAGGCCAGCGCTCTTAGAGATAAGTGACCTACTTCAAAGTAACACCCATTATATCACCTCTTTAGAAGCAGCTTTCTATTTTTGTTTTCCTCCATCTACATATCCTTGCAGTCACCGTGCTTTAGTTCGAGGGTGATATGATTTGGGCTGATGTAGTAATTGGAAACAAACACTTGCTTCTCGATTCATCTTACTTTTATTATCTTAGATGTAGACTAAGAATAAATTGCTTTGTTATTGTATACCACTCATATTTTATGATTTTTAAATAAGTTGCTGTGAGTAAAATTCTTATGGGGAAAAAACGAAAGTGCTCTTATTTAACCTGCTTTATTTTTATTCTATCAGTATCAGGACTTACCATGAAAAAAGTGACAAGCATTTTCAGAAAATGACCAGTTATTATAATTCTCAGTTGGATATCCACATTCAGTGCTTTTCCAAATTTGCAAAGTGCAATTACTTTATATCTAGTTAGAGCATTCTGTCCATAAGTAGCACAATATGTTAAAACAACTGCCCTTGAGGAAATTTTTGAAAGTTTTTGTAAGTGTTTGTGACCTTGTTCATTAATTGTGTTTGTAAACATTCCCAGAGTTTACTTAAATGTAATGTACAGTTTTGGCGAAAGTCATGTATTAAGTAGAAAATCAATTGTTTTCTTACATACATCAGAGGAGAGAGTCAGTCAGCTATCCCCCTCCCAGCGACGCCAATTATGTTATAATCATGATATTAACGACATCAACCAAATTCATTATTTGAAAATGTATCAATATTTCTAAAATTTGTGAATGTGAGGTAAGCTAAAAAACAATTTTGATCTTGTTTGGGTTGATAAATAAATCAAACTGAGTCAAATAAGCTCAAAGTTTTGTTTTTCTGAACTCAGGGTACATTCTTATAGACTGGTGAGTTTCTAAGCGAGCAAGCATTTGCTCAAAACCCTCACAAAGTCTTTCGATCCTGTCGGTGATGCTGAAATAATTGATGTCAGATTGATCTAAGGTAGATGTGGACTGAGCAGAGAACCTCTTTTTACCTTTGACTCTTCATGGTGCTCTTAACATCTTCTGGAAATCAACCAAAACTTAGACAGCCGTAGAAGATTGTCTGTTGGGAGACAGAAGAGCGTTAAGTCTATGTTGAATGATGTAAGGTAACATCCTTTCTGATCTGAAGCAGATGAAATGCTTGATTTGTTTGCGTGCCTAAGAGAGTTGATAACCCTGAGGCGCAACATATGGTTTCTTCCACATGTTGCACAAGGAATGAACATGGTAGAAATACAATTTTCACCCGATCGTGTTTATTACGCTCTGACATTTGAAGGAGCGTTGCAGGCTTCTCAGAACGAGTATCCAAATAAAGTGGCATTGGATTACCCGGGGGGCGTCAGATTGGCAATCATGATGCAGTATGTTCTATAACGGAGGAATGGGCCACGGAATCCGATTCAGAATGGAGCCAAATTACAAATAATGACGACTCTGATTGCGATGCGTCCATTTTTTTCTGTTTCCCTCTTATTTATCGCGGTGTCTCGCGAGGATTGCAAATTTTCAGTTTGGTGAAAGATGACCCTCTGTGAAATGTTCCAAGCGGTGACTGATGTCGCTCAGCCGGCGAACAGTGCCCTCCGTCTGAGCAACAAATCTGCCATCATGTTCGGTCTGAGCCATATATCTGCATATTGATGAAGGAGAGCTAGGAAGGAGTGAGAGAGGGGACGTGTTAGCTGAGAATGTGATGGGATTGGGAGGGTGTTTGGAAACAAGAGACTCGCTGTAGCCTGACTGACGCAATGGACTTTGCATTTAAGTGCCTTTAAAGGTCCTGTTGTTTATTTTCAAACACAATGAGAGGATGGAAAGATGAAAAAGACAAATTTTGACAGAGAAGAAATCCTGGTAAATATGAATTTTATGTCATTTTTTTAAGGCAGTGGGGAGGGGGGGGGGGGGGGTGGCTGCTGGATTTTCCCCATGTGCATTCACTTCTGGGAATGATCAGAGTGAAATCCCACATCCCTACGGCTCTTACCTTTACCGTACAGTGTAGTGTACAAGGCCTTTAAAGCCTGTCTGCACTAGTTTGGCCAGGAGGGATTAGACCTCCATGCGCGGTCGCTGACAGGTGATTTTCTCATCAAATCAGCTCTCAATTAACATAAGAAAAAGGGGATCATTGGGGACCGACAGATACCACTTAGGCATTGTTTGCTGTATAGAGGGTGCAAGTAGCTACAAGTCATGCAGTCCCGCTTTAAAGATACTATGTCCCTTTTGCAGCCAACATCAAATTCTGTAGACACTATTTAGTGACTGACTGACATCTTTTTTTCTTTGGTAATAACATACATAAAATGAGCTGTAACAGGTTCATGAGCATTGTGATTGCTATCAGTAAGTCGAATAGACAACAAACGATTGTTATTTTCTCCCTTAATGCCATTTTCAAGCCCTTTCTTTTTGAAGAAAATTCTAATTTAGTATTATCTTTCAAATGCCGTTGGAATTTAACCTTTTCATTTTTTTTGGCCTGCTAATAGGACATACGTGTAGTCCCTTTAAGAGGAAGATAAAGTCATTGTATTCAGGTAACCCTGAAAAATCAAAAGGAAGCATAAAAAATGATTAGTGCTTTCAGGAAGCGTCATTGCACTCTGCAACATAATGGCTCTTCATCCTGATGATCTGTTGCACAGTGCTTGCTTGCTCTAATAAATCCTTGATATCAGAGTTCATCCCTTGGCCAATATGAAATAAAATCTGCTAGACTTTTATAGAGTTTAGTATCTATAACACAAGGCAGGACATCAATTTCATAATGTCTGTAAAATCAACCGATATCATGTCATCAATGTCTTCATTTTATTTACTTAAAGTATATCATCTTTTATGCATGCAGTGTGATAGAAGATCTGTGTATTATGTAACACCGAGCACATTGGTTTCATATTCAGTGTCATAAAGATTTAGTTACAGTATAGTGTTAATGTAAAGCATGTTTGTAGATCATGCATCAATTTGCTCAGAGCCAGGAGGTCATAAATCACATTGCCATTTTGTGAAAATGGACATAAAAATGAAAATGCACCTTATAAAAGATATTACTATGGACATGAAGACTGTTCATTCGTGTCTCCTTAGATCAAGATTAATGTATCTTGATCTTCGGAGTATTTGCTGAAACCAGCCATGTCAGACACGTTGCCCCGGGGTGCGAGATAGGACTCTTGTAGCGTGCCCCCACTTAACACAATTATACAATTAACATTACATTTAATTAAAAGAAAGAAGCGATTAAAATTACTCTCATGTTATGGGGGGAAAATATTATATATTATAAATCAATTAATTTGGTCGATCCAGGTTGATGGCACAAACATGGCACTACTGGACAGAGATCCTAATAATTACAGAGCTTGGTCTTGCTGCTCTGTTCGCCAGCAGTTTAAGGATATGGAATCCTGCGGCACTTTACTTACAAGAAGCCCGTAACAAAATACTTGATGAATTAAAATATCCCAACCTTCAATTTGTGAATAACAAAAGTGTGAGACAAATATCTATTCTTGACAAACAAGTCTCCAATTTTGTTATTAAGGCCTATAAAACTTGTAATTCAAGCATCAAGAGAAAAATGTGAGACAACGTGTTCTCAAAAACAGATTTAAAAACCTAAATTTGGGAGTAAATGGCAAGAAACGTGTAAAAGAAGCGCGAAGAGCAAAAATATCAGACAATTTATGCATTTTTTGACATGCAAGTAACCAACTTTGTGAAACGCATGTCTGCGAAACGTGTAATATTATCCTCAAGTACAGAAGCTAAGTCAGATTTGCCTAGGAAACTTTTACACAAAAAAAGCCATCAGCCTGTCCTAGATAAGCTAATGTTTCACTCTCCCGGCTCACCACCCCTCCCCCGTCCAGTCAGCGCTAGCTCATCCATCTTAAGACAGTATTTGAAGATGTCCTTTCAAAGACTCTTGAAAAGGAAATTGATTTCTCATCCGCATGTCCTACTTTATCAGGGTGTTGTCTGCGGGCTCTAGCTGGCGTTCTGACCTAACTCTTTATGACCCAAGTCTGAATGCTCCATTTACTAGGGGTTAGATCGAGAGAGCTGAAGTGCACCCAAAAGTAGACCAATCTATGCATTGTACTGTAAGACAGTGTGTTGTTCATGTAGATGTGCATTAACCCTTACAGAAAAATTGGTAAGCGAGTTGCTAGCTTGTGATAAGCGAGCACAGCAGCTAGCGGCTAGCCAGCGACTAGCTTGCAACTAGCAAAATATGTAAATTAGGGAAAGATTCCATCCAATCAAAAATCAAGAACTTGTGACCGCAAGCTAGTAAGCGTGTAGGCTAGCAACCCAGCACCCCCTGCAAGCATGCAGGCTAGCAAACCTGCAGCCCTGCAAGGGTGCTGGCAAGCATTCCTGCTAGGTTGCAAGCAGCCCTGCAAGGGTGCAGGCCAGCATTCCTGCTAGGTTGCAAGCAGCCCTGCAAGCCTGTAAGGGTGCAGGCCAGCATTCCTGCTAGGTTGCAAGCAGCCCTGCAAGCCTGTAAGGGTACAGGCCAGCATCCCTGCTAGGTTGCAAGCAGCCCTGCAAGCCTGTAAGGGTGCAGGCCAGCATCCCTGCTAGGTTGCAAGCAGCCCTGCAAGCCTGTAAGGGTGCAGGCCAGCATCCCTGCTAGGTTGCAAGCAGCCCTGCAAGCCTGTAAGGGTACAGGCCAGCATCCCTGCTAGGTTGCAAGCAGCCCTGCAAGGGTGCAGACCAGCATCCCTGCTAGGTTGCAAGCAGCCCTGCAAGCCTGTAAGGGTGCAGGCCAGCATTCCTGCTAGGTTGCAAGCAGCCCTGCAAGCATGTAAGGGTGCAGGCCAGCATTCCTGCTAGGTTGCAAGCAGCCCTGCAAGGGTGCAGACCAGCATTCCCGCTAGGTTGCAAGCAGCCCTGCAAGCCTGTAAGGGTGCAGGCCAGCATTCCCGCTAGGTTGCAAGCAGCCCTGCAAGGGTGCAGGCCAGCATTCCTGCTAGGTTGCAAGCAGCCCTGCAAGGGTGCAGGCCAGCAGTCGGGTGTAGAAAAGAAAGATAATTAAGGGATCAATAGTATATAATGTCCATGCATAAATCAAATTTGCTTCGATAAATACCAATAAATACAATGTGACCAGTTATATTCAAAATAACGTGTAAAGTTATATTTTTCTTTTTCATCTTACAGTTACTCAACATGAAAAGGCAGTTTATCAGAACTAATGAACATGTTACATGTACAGGCAAACACGCTTTTCATTTTAAAAAAATGTTCTCGTCACATCCTTGTGTCGATGCATTGCAAAGGATTACATATGTTGCTGAAAATACCACTGTATTTAGGCTAGTATATGTACATGTTTATAAATATTATCTTGCATATATTTATTGCTTGCCAAAATTTACTACATCACAATGTTGTGAATGTGTGTAGCACAGATTTTAGTCAGGAAAAACTTTTCTGACAAAGACAAAACTATGTCTGCCTGAATCATAATGGCAGATGCAGTAAATTTTAAAAATTATATGTAGTACATGACATGGTTTGAAAAATGGTGTATTTCAACAATAAGTCCTCAACAAATTTTGATTTTGTGCTTATTTTTTTCAAGTCGAGTTGCTCTTTCCAAAAATGCAAATGTCAGTAATATAGCCACTTTGCTCAGCCTTTTTTGGTTACCTCATATAATATGGCACAGATTTTTTTAGCACACACTAAAAATCACACACTTGAATGGAGCAGACAACTAAAGCTTCTGAATTGTAGTATAATATTACTGTAATAATGTACATGTATATGATAATTTAACATCTAGAGGTTAAACTAACTTCTGCTTCCGATGACAAAGAAAAAAACTATTTTTACACTAAACCCGTATGAAACAAATCTATTCCTTCATCAAAAGTACTGAGCAAATGAGCGAGGAGCTCGCAATTGCAGATGCCGATGTGCCAGGCTTATGGTTGTTGAGATGGTAGTAAGAAAAGTGGTATTTGGCAGTTTTAACCTTTTATTTATTTACAACATGCTATAATTTTTGAAAATTGGAGTGGACTAGGCCTTTAATTTCTCTGCTTCTTTCAAAACCAACTTGTTATCCGGGCAGATCAAATGTTATAATCAACAACGATTGTAAATATCTTTGATTTGAAGCAATAACAAAACTTTAAAAAAAAAACTTTAAAAAAAAATTGTTATCCAGGTTCTTTATCGATTTTTTAGAAAAAAATGTTTAATGAATTTAAAAAAATGTATTTTGTTTGTTTAAAGGTACTTACTATGTATATCCCATTTACAGGCCAAAAAATGAAAAGATTAAATTCCAAGGGCATTTGAAAGACAATACTAATTTAGAACTTCCCTTAAAACGAGTGGGCTTGAAAATGGCTTTTAGGGGGTTATTTTATTTATTTTTATTTTTTAGAGCCCTACGTGCGGACGCGCACTTTGAATTAATTTTTGTATTAAAATCCTTTGGGGAAAGGCACGCCGCCCCGGTTGATGTCCTAAACTTCATCAGGATGCATTCTGAAAAAGGAAAGAAAAATAAAGACAAAATTGTTAACTTGCATTAACTTTAATACATGTACAGTGGAAACTCAATATAAAGAGATCTGATATAACAATATTCCTGATATAACAAAGCACTCCTTGTCCCAGCTCTTAACATTCTATTGTGTTTTAAACCTGATATAATTAGATTCCTGCTATAACAAGGTAATTTGGATAGTCTCAAAGACTACAATGTAAACCACATCATCAAGGAATCTGGTTTAAAGGGCAGGTTTAGACTGGGTTTAAACCACACTTAGACTGAGGTTTAAGTTAAACCGACGTTCAGAATATGGGCCTTGGTCTTTAATACCCAAATCTATAAGTTCCAGTATATGGTAACACACACACAGACAAATAATTTTGCTTTAAAATTCATTGTCTTGTGGAAAAATTTGATGACAGTTACGAGTACCCACAAGAATATTACTTGTCCCAGGGATTTTGTTACGATGAGAAAATACTCTGAAACACGTACCTAAAGTTTTAAAATGCCAATCACACAAAAAATTGATTTAAAGGGCACGTGTGTCATGTTGGACATTAACCAATAAAACAATGCTTGTTACCCTTTATCTCCACCAAGAGCTCCGGATCCAGTGGCACAGTTTCCTCCTCCGAACTCTTGTTCGGCGCCACCCTCAGCCCGCAGGCTTTCCCTTTGGCCAAGGTCTCCTGGCCGAAGACGACCTCCAGGAGACTCACTAGGAGAGTCTCCTTCGTCTGGCCTTTGCGAAAGGCCTGCCGCTTCAACCCATCCCTTAGGATGGGTTTCCCCCCAGGGTAAAGGGGCACCAAGGTCTGATGTGGAAAAAGATAAAGAGAATGAAGTTCTATTGTCAACTGGCACATGCAAAACCAACCAACACATTTTACCCTAAACCCACTGGCGCTTATTAAGCCTACATGTACATGGTTTCATGACTTTTGCGTTGGAATCTCGGGCACATTTTCAGACTTAATATAAGGCACACAGGGAAGTGGTTCCCAAATTAGGCAACATTTTGTATATGCATGCTGGTCTGAAAATCTTAAATTTGCATTACAATTTAAATTAATCTTGATACTGCATGTAAATTCTTTTTCAAGCACCATTATTGCTGAGGATGTTACAATGGGTATCTATGCAAAAAAATCACAGAGCTTTACGGAGTGATTCATAGGCAAGAATATAATTCCTTGCATAAATTGAAAACTATTTCGTAAAATACATGTATGACTTTCCAATGTTGTAGCTTACATTACCCTCTATCTTTGTGTGAATTTTTGTGCTGAGACCCGAGGGAGGGGCCTAAAAAATCCCCCCCCCCCAATGCTTTGAGATATACCCTAATAGGATTAGGATTAAAACATATTCAGATGAGCATTAAAACAAAAGATTCTTTCTTAGCAATGTATAATTCATTCCTGCATTGAAGGTCTCAACAAAGTTGATGTATTACTGTATTAGCTATTTTGATAAATCTTTTCAACGTTCAGACAACTTCAAGACCCTTGGGCCACTGACACATTTTTTGTTATGCCTGCTTCACTCTCTTTTATGCACGTTAAAAATATCCTAAGGCACGTTTCATTTCACTTGATTTTCCCCAATTTCCAGAACCTAATTTTTTCTGCAACACACATTTCCCTCAAAACCCAAACTTCAGATATCCCAAGTATAGCAGTCCAAGTTTTAAGAAAGGATCCTACCTCATCAGGGTACTCCAGGTGTGCATGAGAGCTCTGGGGAGAAAAACAAAATAAAAACAAGTGAAGTTCATAATAGTGTATTTCCTGCCTACTGTACATTTCATTGACAATATCAAAGCAAAAAATTCAAAGACCTTTGAACACAAGAAACATGATACAGCGGAAACTAGGGCTGAGTCAAAACGTTTAGATGATGTTTAAGTGTAGAAGCTCAACTAAACAAAATTATTATCCCAAATGAATGAAAGTTTTCTGCATGACACAGAATATTAACAACAAAACCAAGGCCTACTGCCAAAAGAAAAAACAAAATCTTAATGAGCCATTGCTACCACAAACATGTTTAATACAGTAGTATAGAGTATACTTACAGGTGATGATCCCGATGCGGCAAAAAAAAGTTGCTTTGGCTTGGAACTGGATCCCTGAAAAACAGTTTTTTTTTAAGGGAAGACAAATCAATACATATCTAAATAAATATAGCACCATGGATTTTGAAATAAATTAAAGTAACACATGCAGCCTTTTCACACACAGCTAAAATTCATCGTATCTAGAGATGATTAGAATCACTCAACAGTTTTAAACATGTTTATAGACAAAATTTCCCAGTGTGAACATCGTTTATACGATGTTGGGATAGATACAAAGTCGCGATCCATACGCCCCTAAAAGCAGGCTGCAGATACGAAGTTCGTATCTAGAGAGCTTGACATTTTGTGTGTGAAAGGAAATTTGTGTTTAAACGTGTTTAGACTGGATGGAGCGTGCGCTTTGATTGATATGACATGACCTTCAATGCGCAATGGCACTACTGCGCATTTTACGAGCAGTAGTTAATCACGAAACTATGAACGATCGCAACGAAATTTCTGTGTGTGAAAGGCTCGTGATTAGTTTAAACACGTTTCAAACACGTTTATACTAATCATGTTTATAGAATTTTAGCTGTGTGTGAAAAGGCTGATGGTCTCTTGCATAAAGCTAATCAGGAGTTTTGGTGATCAAAAATATTTTCATTAAAATTATAATTATCATTATAATTAGGGTTATGTTAATATATTGTAATTGAAAACATTTGATAAAAATAAAAAAGTTCAATGTCACATTTAATTAATGGCAGAATCTTAGTTTAGAAAGTGATGCAATGCAGTTCCAACACAAGACAAATATGTGATTACATGTACAGCTGTATATAAAAAATGCTCTTTTTAATTTCTGGCAAGATTTTTTTCTTAATAATGGTAATCTGTGATAATCTTCCATGTATTAATATAACAGAAAATCAATATCTTTGAAGTCAATTTTCTTCCCACCCCCCCCCCCCCCCCGACCAGAACTTTATTGTAACTGTAATACAATTTTCGGGGGGGGGGGGGAGGGGGGGTTAATATTAATCCTGATCAATAGATCAATAGCATACAGCAATAATGTCTGATGAAAACTAGATTTTAAGCAACAGAAAACAGGTTATGACAAACCCAAGACCACTTTAATTAAAGGTATGCCTACACATGTACTTGCTAACTGTGTTGAATTGTGCAAAACTACAACAACGTTGGGTCACTTCTATATAGTTAACTTGGAGAAAATTTCCAAAATTGATAGTTGACTAGTAATGAATGAAATTGAAAAAGGAGTTCTGGTTTTGAATATATCTCAATATTCATTTAATTTTTCACATTCCACCCTCTGAATGCAAGACGATAGCAGCATTTATCTTACTTACTGATACTGAGGCTTTTGGAGTTTGGACATTCAGAAACTGGGCGGTCAGAGTTGGGGGCGGAGGTGCGGTCAGCGTTGGGGCCAAAGGGGCGATCAGCATTGGGGTCGGAGGGGTAGACGTGGTCGGAGCCAGAGGGGTGGTCAGGGTTGGGGCCGTAGAGGCGGTCAGCGTTGCTGTAGGTGGGTATATAGGGAGATGTTGAAGTGGCCTCTTCTCAACTCCTTTTTGTTCCTCATGTACCTTAAAAAAATGTTTTAAAAAATCCTGTCAAACTTGCTTAAGTCGAATCTACTGGAACCAATTAAAAAAAACAAATTTGACTTACATGACACAAAAAAAGAAGATACTATTAAAGAGAGGGGTCTCGTGAATACCTTTGGCTTATGCAACATTTCTACTTATGCAAGGATGACTGAATTGTTGACTAGTATTTTATTCATATGATCATGATTTTTTTCAAAATATATTTCAGTACTCCAGATATTTAAATGTGCAAAAACTTGGGTGGGAAGATCATTTACCCATGCGTGTCCTCAATTATGGAGCTCCCTTAAAAATTATGTAAAGCATTTCTGTTTGCTTCTTAATTAATTCTACATGTGCCTTGTTTACTCCACACAGTGGATTTGCCACAATGTACATACAAATTGTATTATTTAATATTACTATTATCATTATTATAATATGTTGGGCCCATAAATTTAGTCTGTGACATTCCAGGATTCTAATTCTATTATTCTCACTGAATTTGGATGTGTTAAATCAACAAAAAAAAATTCATTCTTTTCATTAAATTAAGACAAATGGACACAAATACCGTAACTTAATATATATATTACAATGGAATAGAAAACACAAACCTTACCTGATTGGACACAAATGAAGTTATCTCCTTCAGGAGCTTTATCTTCTTAGGTGTAATATCTGTGATAAAATCGGGGAAAAAAAAGAAGATAATTGATTGCCTGGACAAGGTTTAGATACTGTACATGTTAAAAATGAACTACCGGGGGTACTGTTTTTTCATTATTCAATGGCATAATGAGCCAAATATGTTTGAAGGTCCAGCTGCTGACAAGCAAAAAACTTGATGCAAGTGAAAACATTGAAGAAATACAAACAATGATTTGAAGAAAGAAAAAGAAAACAATCAGTACGCCAGTGTCAGTGTTCTTTTTTTTTTAATGTTTAAAAATAGAGACAATTGCAGTTTACCTTTGTAAGATACAGTGTAGGCAATGGAAAGAGTAATGTACATGTACGTTACTTACCCATTGTGAATGACTGGTTTGACTGGTTTGACTGGTTTCCTGTGTTTGCTTTCAGCCGCTTGTTTTCTACTTCGAGTTCTGCTACTCGCCTCTTGAGAGTAGCATTCTCCCTTTTTAGAATGGAATGCTCATCCTCTTTCTGTGAAACAAAAACAATTACAGTTAACGTTGCATAACTTGTTCTTTAATAGGAAATTTAAATAACACATGTTTTGCACAGTTTGATTTTTTTTTTTAATAATTGATTTTACTTGGGGAAATTTCGCCTCATGTGACTTCTAGATATGCAAGGTTAACTGTATATATTATCTCATCAGGATTAGTGTGAAATTTAAGATACATAACTGGACTAGTATTTATGAAACAGGTTTTAAAATATAAATAAATGAAAACTACATGAAAACAATCAAATGAATGAAATGCTTATTGATATCAATTAGACTCAAGGACAGTTGTTTAGAGAGAAAGTTTGGATAATTTTCAGCAATTATCCATCAAAACCAAGAAATTTTAGGAGGCTTCTTCCCTTTTGCCAATAAAAAAAGACCAGAATCCTTTGCAGTCAGATTGCAGAAATATAGAGATTATTATTTGGTTGAATCAGACATTGGTATAATTTTATTTGAGTGACCATTGTGCCAAGGAAATTGAAGTTCAGCATTTTAAGTACAGTTCACGAACCTGTGCTGACAGCATCTGTCTGCACAGTTCCTTCTGGACCTGTGCAGCCGCCTCAACGGCTTGGACCTTCTGAGTCTTGGTGGCTTTGTTGGTGGCTTTGGTGGTGGCTGTGGTGGTGGCTGTGGTGGTGGCTGTGGTGGTGGCTTTGGTGGTGGCTTTGGTGGTGGCTTTGGTGGTGGCTGTGGTGGTGGCTGTGGTGGTGGTGGCTTTGGTGGTGGCAAATTCCACACTACCATCCTCATGAATTGATACCATCTTCATTTCCGTGATCAATTCTTCTTTGTTTTCTACACAAAAACACAAAAAGAAAATCATATTGTAACCGGCTGTACTTACTGAAGCGCTTAGAGACTTCGGTGGCAAGCGCTTTATAAGTAACGTTTTTATTATTATTTATTATTATTAATATTAAGTGACTTGACTTCACTCGGCCCTAACACAATATAATCCAAGTTGCTGCGACCGTGCATGCACCCTGACCTGAAACCTTGATCATAATTTGCCCATTTGAAGCGTAGGTGCTTTTTTATTTGTCCCTTTCCGCACAGTTGCTACAGCCTTTTATGCGGAAAGTTCTGGATGTCCAATAAAGAGAAAATCCTTAGTCCTGTTTAAACCCTGAACATAACCTAAACTAATATAGCTGGAGGTGCAAACATACATGTACCGGTACATTTTGGAACAATATTTTCAAAGAATATGGTTGCTTCCTTCCACTGTTAGAGGGGATTCTAGATAAATACCCAAACCAATTTACTCTGGGAAAAATGTGCATCCAATAGATCTAGTAATATTAGTATAACATTACAGCAACTGACACTTGACAGAGTATTCATTTTACAAAGAAGGGAACTCCTTGGAGCAATCATTAGGCCATGTAAGAAAATATACATGTTTAGCGTCCCCGCCCGCTTCCTTTTTGGGGGCCGCCTCCTAGACCTCTATTATTTTTTTTTTGAAATTTTTTGAAATTTTTTGAAATTTTGTTTTTAAAGAAAAAACATGAAAAACACTGCTAAAATGGATCTATTTCTGATTTAAAAGAAAAAAGAAAAAACAAATCTTGAAAAATAGCCCGACTGTCAGGGAAATTGTACCGAGCAGCCATTTTAAGTCTTTAAGAGAAAGAAAGGACCTCTTCCTAACTTTGTTAGACTCTATCCTAATTTAAAAAAAAGCTGAACGCTAAACACGTTGTTTTTGTTTTTTTTGCCTAAAAGTCAGATGCAGGAATATTGCCTGCGTCAAAAGACTAAAATAAAAATGATAAAATTCAATGTAGATTTTCTAGATCTAAAACACACACAAAATTGCTAGAAAATGAATGTAGTACTTACCACTTATCTTCAGGATCTTTCCATGATATGGTTTTCCTCCTTGAAATTTTATGTCCGAGGCTGAGCCCACGCTCCTTGCCTCTTCCGGCACATTTTTGAGGTTTTCGATTGAAACTTTTCTCTCATCGACCCAATAAACAATGCAAAACTTCTTCATTATCTATATAAACTGCAAACTAAAAGTACAGATAAAGCCTGAAAATATCTACCGACGAAATCGAAACAGAAACAGAAACAATCTCGTAAAGAAGAAGAAGAAACGACGTATAGCTAGGAGTAGTACCGCGTGTATTGTCATGCAGATGAAAAAGTTTTCCTTCACAATACATGCGTTGCACTTTCTTTCGATCCGATCCCTTTCAAATTTCGGCCGAGACAGGAAGTAATTTCCATATCCGCACGTAGGGCCGGGGAATATTTCAGCGATATCAAGCGATCGAAATATGGGTTAAGAAGTAATTATTTCGAATTTGGAAACCATATAAATTATTATTTAAGGAGTAGTGTGTCATTGAAATCTATTTTGAATACAAATTTGTAGCCAACGGTGTATCGTTAGAGCTTGCCACTCTCGAATTAACCCATGAGCGAATGGAATAGTCCATCCAGTCTTCGTAATGTGGTCATCTCCTCGACCATGCCTACCTACCTGCCGCCGCTCGAGCCGTGGACCCGTTAGTCTTGAATACATCCGCAGTTTTTTTTCTCCCACGAAATAAAAATCATAACCACGCAAATACATTTGGATCTCCTATCAATGCGAACGAAACTCGCAAAATAAAATACAGCAATAACTTAAATGTTAGCTTTTTCATTAGGACGTGATAAGTAAAAAGTTCTGCATGGAAATAAAATCTTGAATGACTGTCTAGAACGAATCCCAGACAACTCGCCACAAAGACAACCCGCCCCAAGACAACCCGCCACAATACCCTGGACATCCCGCCACAATACCCTGGACAACCCGCCACAATACCCTGGACAACTCGCCACAGCCTTTTCGGACAACTCGCCACACTTTTTCCCCATCATGATTTCTAGATCCAAAATGAAATGAAATTGTCATTTTTCATGATTTTCGTGCTTTTATAAACACAGTCATTACAAAGAATAAAGAATAAAGTTGATTTCCCTGATTGTAACTATTGTATATTGAAATGAAATTGTCATTTTTCATGATTTTCGTGCTTTTATAAACACAGTCATTACAAAGAATAAAGTTGATTTCCTAGCTTGTAACAATAATATACTTTTGATCTAGAGGTCTATAACAGCTGCATTTTTCTGTCCCAGAATTTTTTTATGGTAGGATACTGGAAGCACTGACGTACTGATAGGGGGGGGGGGGGTTGGTAGTTGACCCGCGAAATAAAATTGGAATTTGGTTTATTTCTAGATTTTCTGGGTTAGTTTCGTCAGAAGCATATTAATGTTGGTTGCCTGATTGTAATTTTTCCAACAAACGCATAAAAAGGTATAATTATTTTAAAAAATGAGAATAAATCCCTGAAAATCATGTCATTTCAGGAACAATAGTAAATCACTGGTATCGAGTTAGAAATAAACCACTTTGTATTTTTATTTGGGGAGCAACTGCCCCCCCCCCCCCAGCAGTGTTCAGGAGGGGCTCATGTCTTCTCACCCCTATAATAAAAAATACACACACGCTTTCCCATTCTCTCACAATAAATTTCCAGGATACATATGAGCGTATCGCTATTATAAAATCCTCCATTGATGAATATAGGGGCATGCGGAATGTTAGGAAATTTTAATTTCAGTCCACTTTCCTTTTCTTTGAATGGAATATCATTTTAATTTGATTCAAATTAGGTTTTTATTATTTTGTATGTTCTTTTTGGTTACTAAATAGTAATCAATTATGCTGCTTTACTTATTATTATTATTTTTTTTTGGGGGGGGAGT
The DNA here is from genome assembly GCA_035222895.1 of Strongylocentrotus droebachiensis. Classification (NCBI taxonomy): domain Eukaryota; kingdom Metazoa; phylum Echinodermata; class Echinoidea; order Camarodonta; family Strongylocentrotidae; genus Strongylocentrotus; species Strongylocentrotus droebachiensis. The sequence goes on along the minus strand of JAVYIG010003413.1, from coordinate 172,980 downwards.
GGAAATTCGTTTTGACCCCACCCCCCCCCCACACACACACACACTTTTTCGTTGGGAGGAGGGCGAGTCCCCTGCCCCCACTTCTGGCGCCTATAATCGCAAGAATGGCTGGATTTCTGAAAAAGTGGCACCTACAAAGGGACACATCAACAAGTAATAAAAACCATTTTTAGATATTTGTATAAAGGCCTACGCCTTCGTCAAGATTGTGAATACATTACCACGAATGACATCAATATTTGTTTATTTCTTTATACGTGGAACAACATAATTGTTTAAGCAACGTACTTTGGTGTGATGGACTGAATATCGATTTTCGAGCAAGCGAGCTAAAAGTATAAGGTCCCATTTGAAAAATTACATGATGAATATTAAAGACAATCTAATGAAGAAAGACTGAAAAGTTCTTTTATGTAATTATGAGTAACATTATAATTAAAACATCTGAGAAAGAAAAGTAGGCACTTATCAGAAGGGAAAAGGACATGTACAAAATGATAAGGGGGCACTTTAGGGGAACCTGAAAAAGTGGAGGCACAGTGCCCCCCCCCCCCCCCCAACCAAGAATGCCGCCTCTGACTGTGGGCAAAAGTGCATAACTAACCCAGAAAATCTAGAAATAAACCACATTTCAATTTTATTTCGCGGGTCAACTGCCCCCTCCCCCATTAGAACGCCAGTGCTTCCAGTAGGCCTATCCTTCCATGAATTCCTACCATTAAAAATTATCAGAAGGGAAAAGGACATGTACAAATAATAAGGGGGCACTTTAGGGGAACCTGGAAAAATGGGGGCACAGTGTCCCACCCCCCCCCCCCCCCCAACAAAGAATGCCGCCTCTGACGAAACTAACCCAGAAAATCTAGAAATAAACCACATTCCAATTTTATTTCGCGGGTCAACTGCCCATCCCCCCTATCTGTACGCCAGTGCTTCCAGTATCCTACCATCAAAAAAAATCTGGGACAGAAAAATGCAGCTGTTATAGACCTCTAGATCAAAAGTATATTATTGTTACAAGGGAAATCAACTTTATTCTTTGTAATGACTGTGTTTATAAAAGCACGAAAATCATGAAAAATGACAATTTCATTTCAATATACAATAGTTACAATCAGGGAAATCAACTTTATTCTTTATTCTTTGTAATGACTGTGTTTATAAAAGCACGAAAATCATGAAAAATGACAATTTCATTTCATTTTGGATCTAGAAATCATGATGGGAAAAAGTGTGGCGAGTTGTCCGAAAAGGCTGTGGCGAGTTGTCCAGGGTATTGTGGCGGGTTGTCCAGGGTATTGTGGCGGGATGTCCAGGGTCATAGAGATATTGTGGCGGGTTGTCTTGGGGCGGGTTGTCTTTGTGGCGAGTTGTCTGGACCCCTCTAGAACTGGTGACAACGTCGTCCAGCAGTGACTGAACTCAGAATTTCGGACAAATCTTTTATAAGTCTTATCTTTAATTAACTTATAGACTAAGATATTAAATCTAAATCATTGTTGAATCTGATTTTGTTATTTTTTGAAAATATTCTATTTAGATAATATTAGATGTAAAGTAAACGCCACCACGCCTTCGCCTGATAAGGGTTTTTATTTCGTGGGGACGGAACCGCGGATGCATTGTAGACTATCGCTGATTTTGGTGGTAGCATGTTCTTAGTACATGTGTACGCAATTATTTTATTTTGTTATTATTTACGGTCCGAGGCAAGATTAGGACTGATTCATTATCATTTTCGGGTTTGTGTTTTCTATGAAAGGTTCAAATTTGTAAATAAGTAAATTAGTTTCTAAGCTTCTTTATTAAAGTGGAAACAAATAACAAAATAATGGGACTGACGTCATGGATAAAGGAATCACAGCTCGTGTGTAAGGCTAGCTCTCTACGCACGCACGTCATGTCGCTAGCGCTTCAATTCACGCTCTGTACAAATTCATGCACTGCATGCATGCCACCGCTACCGGAATTTTGAATCATCTATTTTCTTTGACTGGACTTGAGATTTACATACAGGTACATTGGTTACCTCATCAAGATTTGGACCCTGATTCAAAGTATATTTTGTAAAATATACAAGCGATTACCGGCAATAATTAGATGTACGAAAGTCAAACTTGTTCATTCTCAGACTCAGCTCAGCTCAGAAAGACGAAACTGAATCGTTCGCGTACGTAAAAACGTAGTAGTCCCGTAGACTCATCTTCGTGTCCGTTTGTTGCAACACTTGAACATTCTCTAACCGAGTCTAGACTAGGTCCAAGTCACCCTAACCCTTGCTAACGTTAGCTCTCTTGATCTCGATCTCAAGCTCGATCTATCCTACACCTTTCTGATCATCAAACATGAATTTTGACAATAAAACTAGTACACCTAAAGCTAAGCAGACAATTTCACTGAGAAGGGGAAGGAGAGGACCTTATAATTATTCTTCACGAAAAGGAAATGTGTCCAACGTGAGTGTGACGTCTGAAAAGGAGCTGGATCAAGTTCAACTTCCAGAACAAATGAAGAACTTGCTGGAACCCAGCCAAAATCAAAGCTTGGAAGGAGACAAAAGAAAGACATGTGGTAAGTTCCGAATTCAGATTATCTCATGAACATAGACCCCTACTTTAATTTACTTACTTATGATTAGCCTAGATCTAGTAGTACAGTTACAATTTACATGATGAATCTGATGAATTGGTACATACCTGACTAGACCGAATTTTCTGTCTCTTTCGTTCGTTAGCCTCTTAATTGGGGTAGGGTCGGCCGGCTCTCTCTTTAGAGACGGAAACCGTTGATACACATTCCCTTGATAACGCCACGGCCATTTCAGGTCGTATTGTTATGTTATGCCCCCCAAATCCCCCAAAATGTCATTTTACCTCATGCATGTTATATTGTAAATTAGGCCTAGGCTATAATATATCAGTTCCACTTACCTACTTGAATGAAATAATCAGTTTAATGGTCCCTTTTTAGGAAATTATGGGTCAAAATCGAAATCCATGTTGAAAAAAGATTTAGATTCTACCTTAATTTAATTACACAGATTCTTCAGAGGCAGTCGGCGGTAACTGGTGGGATGTTCCTGAAAGCTTCACTCAATCTTCTAGTTCCAAAGTTGGTAAGTTCACTGAAAGTATGGTTATTTTATTCAGCGACTGGAGCTCCGCGTTAAGCTAGATCACCGGGACATGCCATTGAAACTTTTATTCCAACTAGTATTAATAGTAGTAATGTATTGTCTTCAATGATCAAGACCTACTGCTTTTAAAATATGCAATAGATCACACTCCTAAATGTCCTATTGAAACGCCAAATTGTAGTTATGATACATGTACAACAAGTATTGTCTTGATTTTTAGGTGTTTGTGGGTGGTGGATCATGTAGTATGAACCATGGTGGGGGGGGGGGGTCATGATATCTACATTCTCCGCTACACTACTCCCTCCCCCCCCCCCCCCCCCCCGAAAAATGAAAAAATCTGAAAATTAAGCTCTCCAAGAAAAAAATTATTGCTAACTTGCTATGGTGTCCTCAAAACCATTACACCATTCTCAATACAGTCAACCTTTCATGCATCACACTTCATCAAACGACCCCTCTCTTTATTGCCAAAGCTATTTCATAAGTCCTGGCCGACTGTGTTTTTTTCTTGAAATTCTCTCTTGGACCATTATGGATCATTCTACCTAATCTCCATTTGCAATACCCATACCAATCATGTGAAGTGCAATATGATGTGTATATAACACATAATTAGAAACTGTAGCTGTAACCTTTCAAGTTTGGCCTAATCACTTTGTCTTGTTTTGTATGATTTTCTTTGTGGATAGACGAGGGTTTTGATGATCCCGAACTATCAGTCACTGAGACCCAGTCAAGGAGTGCACATAAGAAAGGAGGTAAAGTTTCACACACACATCGCCAATACTTTTCAGCTCTTTAATTTAAAGCTAACTTAATATACAATGCAGGTGTTGTGTTATATGATTTAATAGTTGATGACATAGAATATATAACCACTTAATTGAGATTTTTTTTTCCCGCTATTTTATGCTTCAGAAATCAAATTACAGCCAATGTGCAAACATTTTTAAGTCGAAGCTATTTCATCAGTCTCAGCAAATTTAAGGCAAGTTTGACTGTGTAACAATGTTGTGTTAAGTCTTTAGAAAGTAATGATACAGTCACACTGACCATGTTTCATCTAAATTTTAAACATATCAATTGTTTTGCAGGAGCTGCAGAGGCAGTGGATACTGAGTGGTGGGATGCCCCTCCAACTCTCGTAGAGAGTAAGTACGAAATATGCTGAGTGATGCTTGTTTGGTACCCTTCAAGAATTTCATGTCTGTCACCCCACCCTCTTTTTAATCTACATGATCATTCTCTTCCATTTGAAGCGAATAACTTCACGGCAATTAATCTTGGAAGATTAGCTCATATTATAATGTTTAATGCATTCAGTTATGTGCAGTGCATAGTCATTTCAAGTATGTGTCAGGGATTGAAATTTGTTAATGTAATGCAGAGTGGCAAATCCGGGAGACTCCCGGAAAATTAGTCGATCCCCCGACACGTACCCAAAATCCACAATGATTCAACAAATCAAAAATCAGCTCTGGTCCTGTAAAGTATTAAATCTTCTCATTGAAAATCAGGTATCCTCTTTTTTATAGTCCTGTAAGTTATTAAGTGCACTGGCGTGTGGTAAAATCAATGTTTCCCTAACAATGATTTTGATAATCTTTGCTGTAATATTGATTTCAACTTAATATGCATGTGTATTGAACAAATAAGTCACAAAGTGATTAACTGGTATAATTTTCTCAAGGCTCAACAAACTTGCAAAAATTTGGCTGGGGCAAGTGCAATCACTGCAGATAAAGTCAGTTTCAAAAAAGCAAAATGTTGAGATGAGTATCTATTAAAAGGAATAAAGGCATGATGAGGATTAAAGAACAATCATCTGACATAACTTCATTGAAACATTCAATTACAATTATTTTTGACTTTATAAAGAAATTTATATTTCTCCTGTTTTCTCCTTTCAGATGTGAGAGATGCTGATCCACCAGGTGAATGGATGGCCAATGCTGTCACTGCTATGTCCACGGACAACAATGAAGAGGAAAAGGAAGAGGATGGGGATGACATACATTTTGATGTTCTTGGTGATGACTGGTTCGATGCTGAGGAGAGCTTTGAGGACATTCCTGCATCATCAGATGATTCACCATTTGATAGCAAACCATTGTATGAAGGAGCCCCATTGACCCTTGCAGAGAGCATGCTTCTTATTTTAACCTTAGGGTTGAGGCATAGCTTAACAGGGTCATGTCTTGTTGACATTTTAACTCTTGTGTGCCTGCATTGCAAACACCCAAACCTGTGCAAGACTACCCTTCATTTGTTTAAGAAATATTTCTCTAACTTAAAGATGCCCCTTGTATTTCACCAGTTTTGTTCAGTTTGTGGTTTCCTTTTAAATAAACAACAAAACAGCTGTCCATGTTGTCACAAACAAATTACAAGTAAGAAAGACAAGACATATTTCATTGAAATCCCCATTTTGGCACAGATACAAGCTTTGTTTCAACAAAAAGACTTTAGTGGTGATCTGCAACACAGATTTCATAGAAAAAATGATGGTACGATTAGAGATATATATGATGGTCTCTTGTACAAGAAGTTTTCACAACCTGGTGGACTTCTACAAAACCCCAATAATATTTCATTTATGTGGAATACTGATGGCGTTCCAATTTTTAAGTCCTCAAAATTTCAAATTTGGCCCCTTTATTTTTTAATCAACGAATTGCCCCCAACTAAAAGATTTCTGAAAGAAAAAATGGTGATAGCAGGTTTGTGGTATGGTGAAGGTAAGCCACACATGAATACTTTTTTGAAACCTTTTCATACATCATTGCAAGACTTATCATCTGGAGTTAATATCTGTAATTACCTGGGAATGGAACAAAAGGTTAAGGGCATTTTATTGTGTGGGACATGTGATATGCCTGCAAAATGCTCGGTCCTCAATATGACCCAATTTAATGGGTTATATGGATGCCCCAAATGCACCCAACCAGGGGAAGTCATAAGTGTTGGAAGAGGGCATGCAAGAGTGTTCCCTTGTGATTTGACCACATTAGATGACAGCAAAAGAACACATGACCAAACAAAAATGTGCGCAGAGCAGGCTTTTCAGATGGGAAAACCAATACTCGGAATAAAAGGTCCATCCTGGTTTTTGTACCATATGCCTGATTTGATAAATGGTACAGCTATTGACTGGATGCACCAGGTTCTTCTTGGAATAGTTAGAAGGCTTTTAAAACTTTGGTTTGATAGCAGCCATTCCAGTCAACCTTATAGTATATCCCACTTACTTTCTGCTGCAGATGCCCGTTTGAAGAATCTGAAACCTCCAAATTTCATTGGTCGAGTACCAAGAAGTATTAGGGATCACAGAAAATACTGGAAGGCATCAGAGTGTCGGTCATGGCTCTTCTACTACTCCCTACCAGTATTATCTGGTTTACTCCTTGACATGTATTTTCAGCATTATTTGCTTTTGGTGGAGGCTGTGTATTTACTTAATGTAGATTCCATTTCCCACGAAACTATCGATCACTGTGAGCAAGTTTTACAACATTTTTGTATGATGCATGAAACCTTATATTCCAAAAGTGAGATGACATCAAATATTCACCAACTGCTTCATCTATGTGATGTTGTCAGAAATCTTGGTCCCCTTTGGGTTTATTCATGTTTTACCTTTGAATCGATTAATGGAGAATTATTGTCTTTGTTTCATGGTACACAAAATGTTGATATGCAAATTGCTAACAGTGTGGCAATTTTCTTGAAGTATCCATTGCTTGTGCAAGATTTGAAACTGGATTCTGAAGTTGGAAAGTTTTTCTCTAGAATGAGATTCTCCTCACACAAATACAAGAAAGGTAAGCATATGTTTCATGATTACTATATTCTTGGTGTCACTAAGAAATACACCCTAAAAAGAATGGAACAAACTGTAATACGGAGACTAGTCGGCCATGCAGTCTGCCGTGAGGTTCAATCTTTCTTAAGAGTAATGTGGGATAGCACGGTAATATGTTCAAAAGAATATACTTTGGCCTACCAGCGAAATTCATACACTGTTATGTTTTATCAGGATGAAACCTTATCATTTGGTCGTGTTCATAAATACATAGAATTAACCCCTTCAGCTCCTTGTTCATGTGATGGTATCTGTTCATGTTCAATATATATTGCCCTTATTGAGAAGTTCCAGGTTGTAGATTTTCACCTATCAAATGATGACATGACATCTGCTAAAGTAAGTCACCTTGTTCCTTGCAGAAAAGATGGCTTTGAATTAGTAGCAGTTGAAATAAAGGATATAATTGAATTATGTGTTTTCATGGAGATTGATGATTGTGATTATTTGTATGTCGCTAAACGCCCCAATCAAGTAGAGAGAGATTAGCATGATCATCAGTTGGCATCTGTATACAAAGGTGTTCGGACGCTTTAAGGCTAAGACTTATTTTGCCATACCTCTTTGTTTTATAAGCTATTTATAAGCTACATAAAAACGTGAGTATTATTATTATTATGTATTGTGTTCATTACACTCTGTATATAATTGTATTGTGACTTGTCAAACCCTGAGTAGTGGTTGATTGGGTAACTCAATTGAATGCATGGTCTTTGTGAAGTGCTTACATACAAATGATTCCATTCACCCATCATGAGTAATTGTATTTCAAAAGGCAGAATGTGAAATTGCATAAAATGCCTATAAAATCTCTTAAATGTAACTTTATGTCAGCTGACATTTGCAGCAATAATTATTGTGAGAGCACTGAATAATCAAATCCATGGATACATTCTGTAAGATATAAAGTAAACTTGGTTCCTGGAAACCATCATTTTGTTTCTCTTTTGTACGAGTCTCGAGAAATGTGTGCGACTTGATCATGTACAGTGTACATGTAACAACTTTTCCCCTCTTTATTGTACATAACTTATTGAAGAGTACTACTTGAAATGCAGATGCTTAGTATGCTTTCTAAAAGACTGGTAAGCTTAATTGCAATTAACTTCTCAAATTGTAGAATTGGTTTGCGAGTTGCGACGTGCCAGCTTGCAGGCGTGCAGTAGGTTCCATGTAAACAGTCGACTTTAAAATAGCAGGCTTGCAAGATTTCAGTAAACTTTGCAAGCTTTCTGGCATGCAGTAGGTTTCATGACCAATCTTGCAAGCCTACAAGCTTGCAGCCGTTTTTAAAATAGCGTGTTAGCCTGCAAGCCTTGCAGGCTTGCAAGATTTCAGTAAACTTTGCAAGCTTTCTGGCATGCAGTAGGTTTCATGACCAATCTTGCAAGCCTACAAGCTTGCAGCCGTTTTTAAAATAGCGTGTTAGCCTGCAAGGCTTGCAGGCTTGCAAGATTTCCGTAAACTTTGCAAGCTTTCTGGCGTGCAGTAGGTTCCATGACCAATCTTGCAAGCCTGCAAGCTGCAAATGGACTTTAAAATAGCTTGCAGGCATGCAGCATTGGTCCTCGCATGCATGCAGCAGGATAGGGCAGAAATTTAAAGCGAGTTTATAGCGAGCAATAAGCGAGCGTGTACAGTGCGCTAGCTAGCGATTGCTTATTAGGATAGCCACTAGCTAGTCACTAGCTTTCACTAGCTAGTCGGTAACTGCCGGCATGCCTAAATTTCTGTAAGGGAATTACCCGTGCTCACATGAAGACAGTCAGTGCATGGGAACGGGACGAGCAAAGTAGAAATGACACTTCTTCTTGTCGAGAGGCATGGCAATATTTTAGTAATCGACCTACTTTTCATATTCCTGTATTGTTGAATGAATTTAATTCCCATACTGAAAATTTATCTGGTTCATTGAATGATATTCATATGAGGACAGCGCTGGAAAGTACCAGCTCTAAAAAAATGTTATCTGGTAAAAGAGTTTTGACCCGTCATAGTTTTGTTTCTCTTCTGATGATGTGCTGTATCCCATGTTATGAAGTGTTTCATAATTGTTGGTTAACTCTTCTTATGCCACAGAAATGTCTCCCCGTGTCCGATCGTCTTTATCATGTTATAGATATACTTTGAGATGATTAAACTGCTTCTAGAGCAAGACTAATATATATAGGTGTTATAAGGGTTATCAAGACCGTGAATGGACAATTTTGTAATCCTTTGTGATGCACCAGGGCGAGGGTTGCACTATTAACTCTTTTCCCGCTTCGTTCGACTAGCGGAACATACAGCGGGCTGCCAACTTCGACTCAAGTCACATTTCATTCACAATACACACGGAACGCATTTAATTCTATTGTACGCACACACACACAATAGTAACGCGTGCTTCGCATTGTATACACATCACACTTCATTGCACCGCTTTCGCAGACATTGTTTACATTGACATTTTCCGAGAAAAATTGAGTTTTTGAAACTGCTTTTGCAAATATTCTGATGAGCTAGGATGGCCCCTATTAGGAGGAGACGGGACTTCTTCACTTTTTTTTTTTTTTTTTTTTTACGTGTGCAGTAATACTTTCATACTGCGATAACATTTTGACAAGCAATGCATACAGTGAAAATGTTAGGTTTTTGTTATTCTTTGAATACATAACTGTCATGACTGTGTCAAGTTTAATTTACATAATGGTCCATTATCTAAGCTATGATAAATAATGATAATGCAGTTATTTTGTTATGTGTTCTGATTTTTTATACATTCATGATGTAATTTTTTGGTATGCTTTCACCAGGAAGCTGAACTAAATGTTGGGGTTGTGTGGAATGTACAATTTGATCTGCAATAGATGAATGCCTTATTTTCGGGTTGTGTGGAATAACAATATAGTTACAATTTGATATGCAATATATGAATGCCTTATTTTCGGGTTGTGTGGAATAACAATATAGTTACAATTTGATTTGCAAATTTGATTGTCTTGTGTCGTTTATTATTTTCAAAAAAGTGACTGTTTTTTTTTTTATGGGAGTTCTTATTCAACACTTTTTAGAGTGTGGTTGAGTTGTGGGATGAGATGAGATGCATGTAGAGAAGTTGAGTGACTAACAAGGAAAGTGTGGATGATAGAGAATTAAATAGAGTGAAAGCGTTTTGTAGCATTGAGGGAATAATTCAACATAAAGTACCCTAGCTCTCTCTCTTCGCCTGTCTCTATTTCTCTATACCTGACTTTCTCTGTCTCCGTCCCTTTTCCTTCCATCTCTCTCTTTCTATCTATCCTCCTCTCTGTCTGCCTGTCTCTTTCGCAATCTGATTGTCTCTTTTCTCTCTCTCTCTCTCTCTCTCTCTCTCTCATTTCTCTCCCTATCTGCCTGTCTCTTTCTTCTTCCCCTCTCCCTGCCTATATCTTCTTTTCACTCTCACTTTCTCTATCTGCCGCTATCTCTCTCTCTCTCTCTCTCTCTCCTTGTTTCTTATTTCTCTCTGCCCCTCTGTATCTTCTCATCCTCACTTTCTCTTTCTGCCTTTCTTTCTCTGTCTGCCTATCTGTCTTTCTCTCTCCGTGTCTCTTCTTATTTATATCCCTATCTGCCTATCTCTTTCTTCTTCCCCTCCCCCTCTATCTCTATCTTCTCACTCTCACTTTCTGTATCTGCTTATCTCTTTCTTTCTCTCTCTCTCTCTCTCTATCTCTCCCTGTCTCTTGTTATTTCTCTCCCTATCTGCCTGTCTCTTTCTTCCTCCCCTCTCTCTGCCTCTCTCTATCTTGTTCTCACTCTCATTATCTCAACCTGCCTCTGTCTTTCTCTGTCTGCCTATCTGTCTTTCTCTCTCCGTGTCTCTTCTTATTTATATCCCTATCTGCCTGTCTCTTTCTTCTTCCCCTCCCCCTCTATCTCTATCTTCTCACTCTCATTTTCTGTATCTGCTTATATCTCTTTCTTTCTCTCTCTCTCTCTATCTCTCCCTGTCTCTTCTTATTTCTTTCCCAATCTGCCTGTCTCTTCGTTCTTATTCTCTTTCTTTCTCTCTCCCTCTCTCTGTCTACCTCTTGTTATAATGAACATGTCAATATCAGACTACATATGTAGACGAATATATTTTATTCTTATTTATTATACATCAGCTTTCTACAATTCATAACTTAGTACATGTTTCAGCATACATTATGTTCATGGCTTGCCTTATTAGTGTAGAAAATCAATAAGTTCTTCTATTCATTTCTTTCAATTCTAATAGCTTGCACAGCCTTGCAAGTAATAATAGAATGTTACACCATCTTACCTACAGACACAATAAAGGTCATCAAAGTACAATCAAGAGACAGGAAGTCTATTCAAAAGTACCCAGGGTCAATTTCAATAGGAGATTAGTTCATTGTCGGCTTACTCTTTATTCAATCCTAAATTACCAGGCTCATTGTGACTTTCAACACATGAATTTGGTATGTAGTGAAAGCTCATGAATACATCTTTTCAATGAACTAACTCAGGACATAAACCTCCATAACAAAGTATTAGATATAAGAGGTATAGAATACCCTTCTAAACGAAAACTTGGATACAAAATGTATAGTTGATAATCTCAAAATTTATGATAATATACATTACAAAAATGATACCATTGGCAAGACTATTAATTTCTATACAATATTGCTACACAAAGTTTTTCATTACAGTACACCAATCAAAAGTTATTGCGAGTTGAATAAGCATAGTCCATGCAGAACCCCTCCTAAGGTGGCACCCTAAAAACAATGTGGCACAGGGGGGATTGTGTACGTGGCGGGCAAAGAGTTAAGCAATGCTTCCTTGTGGCAAAGGAACGATTGTGCAAATTGGTACTGTTGGTAAATGAAAGGTTAAACCCTTCATAAGCCAGTCTAGGTATCTAAAGGGTTAAAACATTTATCTAGCTTGTGATATACATGTAATATCTACTCTTTATTATCTACATGACCTACATGAAGTACATGAGCATTATATCATCTCCTAGTTCAGCCACAAGAGAGCCTGTGTGTGAACGATGAATATGAAATACACCTGCACAGAATCAACTCGCTATCACCCAATGATTCCTGCCTTCGTACTTTACCCCTCGTAAACCTCACTGTACTTTATAGGTTCTGTAAATTGAGCATCCATTAACGCTTTACAAGCTAGAAATTTTCAGCTGTCCCCTCATCCTGTCATATTTTTTTCCTTATCTCCTGCGGTCTTTTGCCTAAGCTTACATATAGCAGGGGAAGAGAATTAAAGGCACGCTATAAAGATGTCAAGATCTCAGGATGCCTAATGCGTATATGTACAAGCTGGTGAAAGAATGTAGAGGTGTCTAGGTATAGTGGTTCATTCACTTGACTCTTAATCGAAGGGTTGGGGGTTCGAATCCAGGCCCGGCATTAACTTCCTTTTGGCAAGACATTACTTCACATCAGCCACTCTCCATCCAGTTGTAAATGGGTACCTGATATGCAAGAGCGCTACCTATTTAGCTGCCCACTATGACCGGGATAATAATTTTGGAGCACCAGAATTGTCACATCAGACAGACCTGAGCTACCGGTATATAAGACGCCATTATTAATTATTATTACAAACAGGATTGTCTCAATCTCCTGGACATTTTATACCCCACCATACAAGCTCTTTGAAAAATAATCCTAACAAATGTATTATACTCATATTTATTCCCCTACAATTTATACATACTTTTTATCTTAGGATATATTTTTTGTAATGACAGAATGTCTTTTTTTAAGCCATGTTCTATCTAAACCTTAATAATTATCAGCTATGTTATCTTATATAGGGACATTGCGCTTCAAATATTTGTTTGTGTTTGCACTGTTCCTACTATGCATTAAATCTCGATGTAACCCACTGAATATCTGTAAACAATTATTTTACATGTTGAATAAATAAAACAAATAAACAAACAAATATATAATAGATATTGACTGCTCATTTTGTTTGGTCACGGTTGTAAATATATCCCCATCAGTGTTATTTTTAATGGCAGGTAAAGCAGGTAACTCTGTATACTGTGCAACACCCTCAAGGTCTGTGCTACCTCACAGTCTGGCATTGATGAATCTTAAGGGCGAATCACCCTGTCACCTGTGCATTGCAGAATGACACAAAATTGTCAATGATTATTTGAACAATTAAGGGCGTGTTCATGCTTCACTTTTTCTGGCCAGAATCAGGCATCTGTTACGCGTTTAGTTTAAAACACAGTTGCGTCTTAGCTTACTTTTGTAGAATCACCGAAAAACGGCGAACACGATCGCCGATCGTAAACTCACAAAAAGATGCGTTTACAATTTGTAAACACGTTTAAATGGGGTCAACGCACTGACCTCTAGTGGGTCTACGTAGCATGCACAGTGAAGGTTTGCAAATCCAGCTGGAAGACCAATTAGGGCCACACAAGGAGAATTGCCTGGATGAGCCAGAGAAGTAAGCATGAACAGTACACCGTGGAACTGCGTTTACGATGAGCGTTTCAGATCGCTCATTCTACCTTAAAAATCAAGCATGAACGCGCCCTTAGTGACTTGGTGGCTGGTAGTAAACATGCCATTTTTATCGCAATACCCATGATGTGACCCCCATAAAAGCTGTGTGGAACCCTAGCTATGTACATAAAATCAATTTCAATCTTGCAAACGCTGTTTAGAGGATATCTTTAAAGGCAATCTTTAACAATGTCTCCAGTTTTACGAATCTGAGATGCATGGCCCTACATGTTATCAGTGTCTGTGATATGGTGTAATATTGAAGCGCTAACAACAAAAATTGTGCTTCAAAAGTGATCATGCAGTGCTTTGAAAAGGAAAAATCTTTGAGTGACCGGTTTTACCATACTCATTTCCCCAATAGACTGTAGTGTTGTTCAAAACCGTTTGGCAAATGGTTTTTGACGTTTCTAATTCCAATGATAAATTTCTTGATAATCAGACAGGCTTGTAAAAGTCATGGGGTTTCTGACTGACCTAAAGGTTTATAATTATGATTGAGCATGAGCTAAATCCAGGGTTTTGTTTAGAATCTGAGGCAAAGATACCCAATCCCTTTAAGGGTATAGAAGTAGAGGATCGTGGTTTACAAAGTCCAGAGCACCGCTATCTGGACCTTTCTGTTCTCCGCAAGATGAAACTAAATACATGGGGATAAAATGCGAAGGCTTTTGTTGTTGTCCAGATGCGATATTTTAGGAAGTTTACGGTTGATAAATCAGCTGGCATTCTCGGCTCTCGATCGTCCTCTTCAACCTGAAGATTTCCTGTCTTTCCATCTCAGCCTATGTAACCGATAGCAACGGGAGATGTCTGGTCTCCTTAAGTTATGAAACCCTGAGGCAACAATGAAGGATTATGAAGACCTGCTGTATGATGAAATATATATTAATGTTAGTCTGATGAACATGTTATTTGGTTAACATGCATGTACATTTCGTCCTTGTTTTCACGAAGTGACGGTAGTGAGGAAAATCGTAACGCAAAGTGAATGCAATTTTTTTTCACTACCGTCACTTTGTGAAAACAGCGACGATTTATTATTTATGAACTTTAAACAAATTTTATTTGTTTAATTTTGAAGTCATTATGTATGTGTCATGTAGTAGGAGAATTAAAGGACTACAATTTATAGCATGCAAGATTTCAGGTAGCAATATTTGTTTAATGACTCTTTTCTGAAAGGTAAAAAGAAAGATAGTGAAATTTTCATTAAATGACCATTGTTGGTATGTAAAACAAACAATATACTGAAACATAAAGTTGATGCCCCTTCTTGCTTTAAACAGACAATTTTGTCTTATAAATAGAATGTTAATATCCAATAAATATTCAAGCTTTCGGTTGTCATTTTTCTAGGGTTAAAAAAAAAGAGTCATCACAATTTCAAAGTGAATTTCAGGTTGGAAATTAAAAAATAGGGCACATTGTGAGGGGTTGCTTATGTAAGGTTTGCCAATTAGGTTTTTAAAGGGGTTAGGAGGGCCATGGGCCAGTCATAGCCCCTAACTCTAACAGTGCTTTGTATGTAAAAACTCTCCATTTGCAATAAGTGTTAGGGGCAAATAAATTGCACAATCCTTCATATATTATTGATTTAAGTATCTATGTTTTATCAAACATATTAGACAAGCAGGCTTGTAACTTTGATTGTATTACCCCCTTAATCCCAGGGGAGATGGCCAGTCCCATCTACAGTGATTGGTGTAACCAATGATAGGCTACCAGACTCTACCCTCAGTCGCAAATACTTAATTTCGTGTTGGCAATTACTCCTAGTAGCCCCTCAAGAGCATAAATGGAAACAAATTGATGGAAAGGGAATATTGATCATACGGGATGAATTGCATCTTGTCTCCCTCAATCACGACAAGGGAAGCTTCACACTGCTTAGCGTTGTGTATGCAGAAGAACAAAATAAATTCTTGAAATTTTTGAAAAAGCGAAGTATTCACACAAATCCTCAAATTTGAGTAGTGACTTTAATAGCTGTAGATGTTCACTCCCGGCAAGCGAGAACACAAAGAGGATGATGGCGGATGTGGGATTGCGCACATGAACCCTGGGAAGGTGATGTATTGGGGTGGGGCATGCATGAATGTGACGTTTTAAGTTCCCGATGGTGGCGTAGTTTAGATAAACTAGCGAATAATAGGTAGATACATTGACCTATTGTGGTAAATCAGTTTACTACCATATCAAAATGTATGCATGTTTCTTTCCTGGGGACCTAGTGACGCGATATTCCATTAATCTGTTATTAATATATAAACTACTTTACTTTGAATCCAGTCTTGATACTTGATGTGTTGCTATGTCGGGCAAGCCTTCAGATTGTCAAGAACAACCTTTTTGTTTATTAATGTATCCATACAATTTGTTGCCATGAGGTCCCCAGGAAAGAAACATCCATGAATTTGAATATAAACAGGTCTAGTGGAAGGTACATATATAAGTGGTCTAGAGCTTGCCAATAACTATAGCTGTGTGAGTGGGACTATGGCTTAAGAATATCCCATTTCTGTGTGTGTACTTTCCCCAAGGGATTTGTTTCCACGGCTATATATTTGTTTACATCATGAATAGTTAACAGATCAATGCGTTTTGTGTATCACATTGTGATCAATATTTGTTTGATGTCATCTGTTTATTCTGTTTTATTTTAACAGGGTAGCCCCGTCAGTAATCAAAGTACTGTTTTCCAGGGGGCCCTGAAAACAAATGCAACATATATGAAGATACAAACTACTTGAATAATATAAACAATATAAACATTATTGAAAACATCAATACATAGTAACATATAACAGACGATAAGTAAAGAATAAGAGTGAATAATGAACAAAGCCATAGTAACAATGATAAATTTCAATGAGCAATTTCAAATTGATAAAAATAACAATGATGAATGACAATTTAAAGCTGAGTTAGATGACTCCAAAAATTATCTAGTGGCATCAAAAGATCTCTATCATTCATACACTGGGCTATGAAACAAGAATCCACTCCACAGAAAAGAGACCAATGTCATGGAATACAGAGCAAAGATCTGTTTGTAGCTAGAGGAGCAGTAAGTCCTAGTGATAAGTACAGGAGTCCAATCACAGCCCTTCTGGATTGTAACGGACGATGTTTTTGTAATGTATACAATCTACACGTAGGTATTGTGATGACACTCTGAGAGATAATTAACACCTCTTCAAACAAATGTACATTGTGTGCATTCCTAGGACGTTTACATTGTGAATTTAACTCGTAATTAAAACTTACTTGCAATGATTGAATATTTGGATGGATTATTTACAACTCTTCAAAATATCAGTGCATTATTTAGAACTAACTATCATACAGTAACTTGACAAGGTGTCCAAACATACATGAGTTTCATTTAAAGATAAAGTTGAGTTCTGGTCATGCGATTGCATTGTGAAAGAAAAGGTGTGGAATGGATCAGAAAAGGTTGAATATCTAGCATATAAGTATTGGTGTGTACTGCAAGGTTCTGGAGTCATCAAAATCATAATAAATTTGACCAAGTCTTGGTAAAGTAACAAGCACTGTACACAGAAAGATGTATATGGGACTACACAAATGGTGTCGGGCCTACGTACATGTACCTTGATTTCCTTATCTTTCTATGCTCATTACTCAGCCAGTATACATTTTCTACCAAAATTGTTTGGCACATAACACTTATATGTAATCTTGAACATTCAGTGTAAATTTCGTTTGATTCTGTGAGAATTCATTTTCTTTTATTTACCAGAACTCCAATTTATCTTTAATGATAGTATTTGACTGTGTGCAGTCTCCTAGTCTAAAACCTGACCCAATTTCACTCATAGGGTTCAGTATACAGGATACTCTTTGATGTGAAGAGGGTTAGGATGTTTATATCTGGGCCTAACATGATACCAATCTATCGCTGTCACGATCACTATCCTTGACTTATACTGTTAAGTGTTATTACATATGAGAGCACTCAAACATATTTGAGCCTCGGCCAAAGTATGTTCCATCTACTGTGAGTACATGTATGTCTTGTTCAAGTCCCTGGTATGTCTGGTTTAAAGGGATCGTTTAACAATGTTAAATCTGAGATACACGGCCCTACGTGTTATCAGTGTCTGTGATATAGTGTAATATTGAAGCCCTAAAAAAATTGCGTTTCAAAATGATCAAGAAGTGCCTCAAAAAAGTAAACAATCTTTGAGTGACCGTTTTTACCATACTTGTTTTCCCCAATAGACTGTAGTGTTATGAAAACCGTCAGACGAACGGTTTTCAAAATGAGTAATTCCAATCATAAATATCTTGATAATCAAACAGGCGATCGGCTTGTAAAAGTCATGGGGTTCCTGACTGACCTAAAGGTTTATAATTATCATTGCATCATGAGCTAAATCCAGAATTTTGTTTCAAAATCTGAGACAAAGTTACCGGATCCCTTTAACATGGCCTGGATTTCTCTTCTACTTTTGTCCTTTGGAATTTGTTAAACCCCTACTGTTTTGCATGATTTTGTTGTTGTCCCTATAATTGCCTCGCTATACATTTTATAATGAAGTTTCATGTATCCTAGCTGCTTGATCTGCATATCAATAAAATACAAGTGAGAAATATCCTTGAACCGGAAGGGATTCCACCTGCAATATCTACTGATGTCTGGACAGCCACTGTACCACTGGGTCATTTCTGGTCCATGGTGAACTATTTTAGATGAAATTATACAACACATAGTGATAGAGAAAAATCTAGGAATACTACCGCTATTTCTTCTACTACTACTACTACTACTACTACTAGTACTACTACTACTACGAAGACGACGACTACGACGACGACAACGACTACGACTACCAAGACTATTCTACTACTACGACTATTCTACTACTACTGCTACTACTACTACTACAATATGTAGTGTGAACTCCTCCCCCTTCTCTGTCACTTCCTCCCCCTTCTCCTCCTTCTCCTTCTCCTTCTTCTCCTCCTCCTCTTACTTCTCTTCCTTTTTCTCCCTTTTTCTCCCTACCCCCTTTTCCCTCTCTTCCCCTTCATCTTCCTTCTCCTCCTTCTCCTTCTCCTTCTTCTCCTCCTCCTCTTACTTCTCTTCCTTTTTCTCCCTTTTTTCTCCCTACCCCCTTTTCCCTCTCTTCCCTTCATCTTTCTGCTCCTCCTCCTCCCTCCTCTGCTGTCTGTATGATAGTCCCCTACTCATTTAGTAATACATTCATATCTTGCCCTGAAAGCTGCAGGCTCAACAGCAAACATTTACATCAAGGTCTTATCAACAGAAGGCAACAATTGGACCCGGGCTTGGTTGTCATGGTAATATGTGAATATATTCCCCTACTTGTATTCCATCCTATTCCCCAAATGGACATTGTGTGTCTCACAGATACCTGTGGAGTAAGCCATACATTCATCTCTCTCTTTTGTTGATGAGTCGAGACGCTGAGACGAGATGATGAGCCGAGTCTGAATAGCTTTCCCAGGTCTCCGTGTCTGTATAGTGAATAGTGTCAATCGTCATAGATGCATGCTCTATAACAGTCAAGGCCATGGTCGTACTCTGTTAGGCTTGTGGAATATTCATGATTGATGACGGACTAATGAGGCTGTGAAATGAATAGGATCAATATCTTAACATCTACCGCTGCTTGTTGAGAAGACACCCATATCGCAGCTCAAGTGCTGAATTACATAGAATATATACATTATACATTTCAATACAGAGTAAAACACATGCGATATACAATTTAATATACAATTTGATTCACATTCATATTAACAAAAAGGGCCATTCTTATAACAAAATAATTAAAGAGATGCACAAATATAAAGAGAGAATGGGCGGGGTGTATGACTGATGCTCCAAAGACAATAGCTCCATGCCAATTTAATAACTGAATAAAAAACCACAGTCAGCTGTAGACCAAACACCATGCCCAACCCTAACCCCAAACGAAATGATCAATATGATGATGTGATGATGGTGATAGTGATGATGATGGTACTGATGAAAGTTGTGTTGATCATCTAATCAAATGTCATCTAATGACATCATTATCTTGCGCAACATGTTCATATCTTACCCTGATAGCTGATTGACAGGTTTGGGGTGTAAAGGCTCTTCCAGGGGGCGTTTCACAAAACTTGTCATCAGTGATAAATGACAGTTGTTGCTATAAGCTATTGAAATCCTTGCTTCCGATTGGTTATCAGCAGATTTGTCACTGATTTTAGTCATTTGTCATTGAAAAAAGGCTTTGTGAAACGGGTCCCAGATTTGATGAGGGAAACTGCTGCAAAAAAGCTGTTGCTACTTTTTAAAGTGTATGTGAATGGCAACAGCGCACTAAAGTCCCTGCGCATATTCACAGAGCCCTGTATTATAAGATACATAAATATGACGCATGTTCCACCTCACGTCATCATAACAAAAACAATGCTAGGGTTTTACCGCATCATATCTGAACAAGTCTTAAGAATCAGATGATGAAGATGCGTAGAGAATCGAGTGGTGTTGCCAACGCAGTTAATTAGTGTTGCCTATTTGAGATTGATGAATGTCTAGCAGGTGTAGAGCTTTGTAATGTTAATTGACTTGGTAACGTAGCTGTTGTGACTTCTTAAAGAAAATGTTGTTGACGTTGAAGAATCCAGGTCCGTGTGTGCTGAGGAAGGGGGTCGGTTTTACTACGAGCTACCACTGCATATATCACCTTTACCACTATGATCATCACCACCAACATCATCATCACCATCATCATCACCACCATCATCACCACCATCATCACCATCATTATGATTATCATTAACATCACTAATATCATAATCACTATCATCATCATCTTTATCTCATCTTTATCATCATCATTATCATTAAAATCCTCCTCCTCATCGTCATATCGTCATCATCATCACCATCATCACCATCATCAAGATCATCATCATAATAATAAATAATAAATAAATAATAATCTTTTAAAATCCACTCCAAATTTTATTAAATTATTCGAAAATGGAAATTCTTTTTGCCCAATTGATTGTGAGCCCGGCAGCCACTGAGCAGCGCTATCACCTTCATCATCACCATCACCATCACCATATCATCGTCATGACCAGCTCAGGAAATCATCAAAACTGTCATCATCATTCACTTCATCAAAGATGTAATTGATATCATCATCATCATCATCATCGTTACAATAACGATTGCATGTTATGGTTGCATACTGATGAAAGAACATCCTCATCACCTTCTGTTTCCGTATGAAATGTGCATATATTCCCCTGAAGATGGTATGCTAGCAACCCTTATTCACCTAATCCCTGGAAAGGTTAAGATAAGTTTTGGAGTTGAAATTGCATTTTAAAGAAACCTTCTTGAAACTGCACTTGCGTATGTGATGTGCATGGAGTTCAGAGAGAGGGATCAATGTTACTGCCATGTCCCCCTAGATGTAAGGGAATTTCATTTTAGATTCATATGTTAATGGAAATCTTTACTATAATCATGAGATATGTAATTGCTCATTTAGAATGCATGAATAGTGTCAAGGGAATGAAAATGCACTAATGCAATGGAATCCTACTGTAAGGAATGAGTGCTGCCGCTCTAAACCAACGCTGAAATCTGTAAATTATTTCTTAGAGAACATGTTGAATGATGTGTAGAGTTTTGGTTGTTATGTTGTTCTCTTTTCAACTCTGCTTTAAGTACAATGCTAATATAACCTACATTTTTAATAGACTCTAACCAAGTTATACTAGGCTTAACATTCAATTAGTTTAAGGAGTTTAGAATGCTTAGACTAGGTGCATGATGAAATGATCACATGTGCTACAATGTTAATTGGCTAATCAAGACTACAAATTGAATGAATTTATGATCGACGATAGGCAAGCAGGCTCTACATGTATATGCATCAGGATACTAAAAGGGAAATGACATATGGAAGGAGCTGTCACCCCCCCCCCCCACCCCCTCTCTCTCTCTCCTTATCTGCTCTCTCTCTCTCTCTCTCTCTCTCTCTCTCTCTCTCTCTCTATCCCTCTCTCTCAATCTCTTTTTCAGCCTCTTATTTTATATATATATATATATATTTATCATATTTTTGGTCTTTCCTGTATTTTATAGCATTTGATAGCAAGAGAGGAATTTAAAGGACATCAACTATAGCATTTCATGGCAAATCTTTGAAAAGCACAATTCCCATGACCTTACTATTACTTATCCTCAATATACATATATGGTTTCAATTGATATAACTTCTTGTCCTTTATGGCTTACAAGAATATTTCCTGGAAACCTTCCAAATAAATCTTTACTTGCTATCAATCAGGAATAGATGTGAAACTTTTGAAGACGCTAGTCACGGATGATGACGCTTAATTGACAAATTAATCTTATTTATCGCCACCTAGAGCTTACGCTTGTAAGTCTTCATCTTGTAATAACATAGACAGCGTGTGAAAACTCTATGGATTTATAACCTTGATCGATCATGCAGAAATAATCCCATTACATCTCTCCTACAAGGTTGTCTTGTTCTGAATTCAGAGATAAATTACAAACTCCAAACAGATATTGATCCGATTTGATATGATTCGGCATGGTTTAATTGATTGAATAAGTTTTACAAAACTAATTTGTGATTTTTTTCTTTCTTCTTCACAGTAACTGAAATTGAAAAGACATACATACTCGTAATAAATGTGAATAAATACAATAATGATAAATGTCTGAACTGATATAGATTACAGACTTGCAGAATTGTTGATATAAATATGTGTGTTCTATTTTTTGTTTAGGGGGGGGGGGTGTGTGTGTGTGTATTGGGTTTTTACAGTGTTTACCAATCAGAGATGATTATTTACGTCTGGGGACCGAACTTTAAACGTCACCATCCAAAAGACGCGACTCAGTTTGGAAGCTGCGTCCTTGGCTGAATCAGTTTGTAACTTCATTGTTAGCTGGATTACAAGCGTACACCACAACGCCTAGGGCTCATCATCCTTTTTATTCCCTTTACCAAGAACATTTCTGTAATACCTTATACAAACAATACGCATTTGAGTGATTGTTTAATACATCTCAAATACTTTGTCGTTTAAGAGTTTAAGATTTATGCATTCAATTGATTACATAATGAAAATTGTCGTATTTTATCCATTCTGAATGTAAACTAATTTATTTTCTCTTTTCTCTTTTTCTCTTTTCATATATTGATCATCCATCCATCCATCTTCAATCACGCTAAATGTACGCCTACAGGTAAGTCTGATCATGTTTGTTTGTAGAGCATCTCACTCAAAGCACTAGCTGCATCTAGAGAGACATGCTTTGCATAAGATGAGTAACAATGCTACACAATGTGCAAGGCAAAGAAACTCACATGTATTACACATGCTTATGGTATGGAAACTGTGTTCATGCACTGCCATAAAAAGCACACATTTTGATGGTATAGTTACAGACGGATGAAAGAGACAGACCTGGACCCCATTTCGTCGCTGTTTTCACGAAGTGACGGTAGTGAAAACAAATTGCATTCACTTTGCGTTACGATTTTCCTCACTACCGTCACTTCGTGAAAACAAGGACGATTTCACAAAACTTGTCATCAATGACAAATGACAATTGTTGTTATAAGCTAGAGAAATTCTTGCTTCTGATTGGTTATCAGCTGAATTGTCACTGATTTTTGTCATTTGTCATTGAAAAATGGCTTTGTGAAACGGGTCCCTAGGGATCATTTCACGTAACCGTCACAACTATAAGTTCACATGGGCTGTCACTGAACTTGTATTTATGACAGTTTTGTGAAACTGTTTTTTCCCAAAACTGGTAAATTCAAACTATTGTAAAACAAGCATATGGTTACAGTTTTATGTAATGAATAGACTAGCTTAGCTTACAGCTGAATTTAAATTTATAGGTATTTTTCCTCCTGACTGATAAATTCATCGGCTCTCAGGCAGACAATGTGATATCTCATTCCTGTGGATAGAATCCAACGTGTGCACATGTTGCTATGCCTGGCAAGCCTTAAGTTAGGATTGTACTTGGAAGTTAAATGTATTAATACACTTAAAGTTGACAACTAAATTGTTCATCCCCTCACCGAGTTTTGTAATTTTTTAAGTATGCAAAAAATACATTTGTCCTGATTTATGTATCTTGAGAATGCATGTGACCTATATTTATTTCTGCAAGTATTCAACAAAGGCTCTAATTCAAGTAGTCCACCGTTCATTCTTGAGTCACGAAAAACACAAAAAACATAGAATTTACAAGGGCTATGTATAATTTAGTTGTTACATGTATGTGATAGCTTTTTGACTCCAATAGACACTGATTAGAAGCCATTCTCTACACAGTACTACAGCGACATGTAGACATGTGACATTGTACAATGTACATCCAATCATTTTGCTTGTGTTTTTAACCTATTCTGGTAATTCAATGAAACCCATTTATCCCAAGAGCTTTGTTTTAAAAAGGCAAATGATTGTAAGCATTGAATCTCTACATGTTTTAAGATGTATCGTTGAAGTGCTACAATGTTGAAGAATCCTAGTTCATAAAAACACCCTCTGTGGTTAAAACTATATTATGCAGAAAATTTAATCCCCCTTTATAAGGAGAAAGCTTATTTATTTAGGTTAAATTCTAATATTTTCAGTGTATGAATGTACAGTTTGACACAGAAGATTTAATCCTGCAGCATCCAAGGGAGGAAGATGGAAGCAGGGAGATGAGATGAGAGGGTGAGATTGCGTGAGAAAGACGCAGCCATAATTGAACGGGGGATGTAAAAGAGACGAGGGTGAGAAAAAACAGATCCTGTGAACTTCTTTGAAGAAGCGATAGAAATATATGAGATAGAGATGGCTTATAAGGGCTTCTGGTGGCATGTTCAGACCAGTCGTATAAAGAATCGTCGTACAGGCAACAGAGGGTTCAGACTAAATATTAAACGTTGTATTATGAACCAAAGAAACTAGTTCTGAAGAGGGCAATGGACAATTAGACAGCTAGCCAATTATCGGTACATTCTCATGATAAGTCCAGCCCGGTTATATACCATTTTCATATGATACAATCTTCAGACTAGATCTGGAAGGTGGTTCTTTATCAAGCTTTTTTTTTCTTGAATCCATGCCCAAACTTGTGTGTCTTTTATACAACAATTCATTATACAGTCAAACCTGCTTAAGCGACCCCCTGCATATAAAGACCACATGTCTACAGATACCACATTTTTAGTTTCCCTTGAAAATGGTTTCTCATTGAAACATGTACTATAGGGACCTGTACATAAAGACCACCTGCCTATATATAAAGACCACTTTTCTTGTCTCCCTTGGGTGGTCTTTATAGACAGGTTTCACTGTACAATGCTTTCTTATACGATGTTCAGACTAGAATAAAAAAACTTATTTTCTTATCGTATAGGTATACAATTCTCATATAGCTTAGCTGTACGATGAACTCAGGTGGTTTGAACGCAGCTTAATTGAGCATGCCATGGCACGACACCCCATCATCCATTTCCATTTGTAATGAAGCCCAGAGTAGAATTTGGTGGTGTGAATCTGATCAAAATCTGGTCGGACACGAGAAAGTAATTTGCGGATGAGCTGATCGAGGCCGAAGGAGAGAATCGTGAAACTCTTATTCACTTATTTGTAACTGTTGCTCTCTTTTTTGCATCAGCAATATAATATGTTGATGTCTTTTTCGGGGAATTCAGTGAGCATTTTATTTTATTTTGTTTATGGGGGAAAATTAAAATGAATTTGTGCTTTACAAAATATCACTTCTAGAACTCTAATGGATCGTAGAGGTTAAAAAATATATAATTGAAGACATTTTAAGAAATACAATAGAGAGAGAAAGAGAGAGAGAGAGAGAGAGGAGGGGGGAGGAATTGAGAGAAGATGAGGCAATTGGGGTAGAGATAGATAGATAGACATAGAAAGAGAGGGAAAGAAGGAGAGAGAGATAGAGATAGAGAACGAGAGGAGAGAGAGAGAAAGAGTGAGAGAAAGAGAGAGAGAAAGAGTGAGAGAAAGAGAGAGAGAAAGAGTGAGAGAAAGAGAGAGAGAAAGAGAGAGAATGAATATGAATGTGATGAGAATGGGAAATACCCTAATGCTGAGGAGAAAAGAAAGAAAGAGAAAGAACAGATGGAGAAGAAAGAGAGATTGAGGAAGAAAGGAGGATGGAGGAAGTTAGGGGTTGGGGGAACATGGGAAACACTTGAAAGAGGAAGAAGGATATAGAAACCAGACAAAGATACGAACAATTACCAAGTGCAGCACTCGACATTGGAACTCAAGTACACTTCTACACAAATAGTTGTATGATTCAAGAAAATCCCCTAGATTTTCCCTATTCTGTCATAGGAGTTCCTCTTTGATCCGGTCGAGGAGTGGTCGATGCATGTGTTACAGACGGAGATGGTTTAAGCCTATTCTCAGTAAATTCTGCTGATGTGACAACCATTTCATTCTCATTTAAAAATATGCATACATGTATAAGTTGTGGTGAAATTGTTTTGAGAGACTGTGCGTAATAGTTGAGTGGGAACCAATGTGAGGAAAGGAAGGAAATGGAGTGGATCAAGCCCAGTTATTGAAGTTCATAGTCCCACATGTTCATAACTGTGTACTTCCTGATGAATACAAGCGCTATATAAGTGGCCATTATTAATTCTACCATTTTACATAAAGTAACCTAATATTAATAGGTGCCATTTAGAAAAACATTGTTAACTTTCATTACTTTCTTAACGTGTGACAGGGGTTAAAATGGAAATGAAGAAAAAAGGAGTTATTGGGGAAAAAGGGGTTATAGAAATGAAGAAAAGACCAAAGCTGATTTATGTTTCATTTGGCACCTGTGCGTTCTGATAATGTTTTCACCTTGAACATCTATTTGTTTGTAAGTCTACTTCAGAAAAGAAAATGAACATTTCCTTTGAGAAACTAAGAATAATGAAGCTATTTTGAGCAACTCTGTTGTTACTCATGAAGGGTAAAATTGTCAGACAATAGATAAACAAACAAGCATCTCGTAGAGAAGCAAGGCTCCTGAAAGGTTCATTTTTCTGATACACCTTTCTAACTGTACAGGAAAGGACGGATTATCATAGATTAATGAATACAGGAGGAATTATGAAGTTATACACACCTTTAATATATCCATGAGATTACAAAATGTCCTTGTACTTTTTTAAGTTAATCAATTGGCCCATGTATCATGTAATTTACAGTCTCTTCTACCTCTAGACTGTTACACCTCTGCCTCTATATCGCTGTCCCCCCTCTCCTTTCTGTCTCTTCTTGTCTCTCCATTTCTCTCTCTCTCTCTCTCTCTCTCTTTCCCTCTCCCTCTCTCTCTTTCCCTCTCCCTCTCTCTATCTCTCTCTATCTCTCTCTCTCTCTATCTCTCTCTATCTCTGTTTCTCCATTCATGTTATTGTATGACTTTGACATGTGTAGATTTGTAAAATTTAGTTTTTTTTATTTTTCTTTGTAAACTCCATAGGATTTTGTAATAAATTCCATTTCAATTCAATCCAATTCAAATGATTAATAAATAAAAGTACCAGTATGCAAATAAAGTTCTATATTTATACATTCGCTCTGAAGGAAACTTTTGTTTTAAAAAGCAAGGAGGAGGGGGGGGGGGGTAAAGAAGTTTTGTTTTTGATTTAGCTTTGTCATTGTTTAGCTGAATCATAATTCTCATGTTTTGTTACAGGATTATAATATTATTTTTGGGTAACCTTGGCCATGTCTGGTTTCATAATCTAGACAACTAGTAATTGATCTCATTGTTATCCAGTGAGGCAAGGTTTAGGGGAAAGAAAGAGGAAGGGGAGGGAGGAAGGGTACAAAAGCACAAGAGAGAGAGAGAGAGAGAGAGAGAGATACAGGAGAGGGATAAGAGGGATAAGAGGAAGGTACGTGTAGAGAGGGGAGGAAGAGGGAGAGAGGTGAGTGTAATCCTGGACCTACTACGAAGGTCCATGGTATAAGAGAGATGGAGTCATGGAGAGAGAGCTCTAGTGAAATAAGAGAGATAGAGAGGGGTCGTAGGAAAAGGGGTGAGGGATAGAGAAAAACAAGTGGAAGAGAAAGATAGAAAGGGGATGGAGGCGCACAAAAAATAAATATAGTAGGAGGATTTGAGGCAGATAGAAGGATCTGTTAGTCCACTTTATTTGCACATTATGATTTTGTAAATAGGAATCAAAAGAGTTTTTTGAGCTTTGTTGATCAGTTTTGGCAATAGTCCTGCTATCCCCCATTCCAATATCCCCTCCCCTTGAAAGTATTCTCATGACTTGACATCTTATTCCTATCAACACTCCTTTCTCACTGTCATCAAGGAGGGGCTGTTATGATGATCAAATTGAACGAGGGGGAAATGTGGGGTGTATGGGGTGGGGTGTGACATGGGGCGGGTGCGACATGGCTAATCAGGTTCTCTACCAAACATCACATAACCAGCCCTAGCTGTTCTTGTCATGTAAGTTCTGTTGTCATTGACAATCGAATTGAAGGGGTCCTTCACAGCTGCCGTCCCGTCGTCGATCAGGAGAAGGTGTCATCGTTTAATCATGCCCACATGAGCACCATCAATACCCGATTCAGAGGCACCAGTGAGTCTTTATGCAACTCTGTCCCTTGTTTTTAAATATCTGCGGGTACATTTTATCTGTTATAGATGTTGTATAGGCATGTGGCCATTTCATGTTTAATAAAGCCCTTCTTAAGCGTTGGGAGGCCCAAACTCGCCAAAATTTGATGGCCGAATTTCACTTAAATTGTATCATAATGTGAAAGAGGATTTCATTTAAGACACACCTTTGCAAAGATTTCCCCCAAAGAAAATGTGCTTGAAGACAAATTTGATGAAAGAATAAATAATTTGGGTTTTCTGTTGTACGCAGAAAACCTATTTTGCGAAATCCTTGCAGAAATGTGTCTTATAAATATGACATCCTCTTTCACAAATGATGCAATTTAAGTGAAATTTTGCTATCAAATTTTTTGGGGCTCCCAACTAACACTTTAATAAGAGGGGCTTTAAGGTAAAACTATTGAACCTTTTAGATGAATTGAGCAAATAAGAACTGCAGCTATCTTCCCAATACTGTCTGTATGGATGTAATGTTAAGCCTTCTCTTAGAGCAAGAAGAGCATTTACTCATATACTTCAACACATAGTTAAATGCCCTGCTGGCACTGTACAGATCATGTATGCTTTGGGGGATGGTAGTTTGGAAAGGTGAAACTTCAATAGTAAGAGAAATATTAACCTCATTCTGTTATAA
Organism: Strongylocentrotus droebachiensis; assembly: GCA_035222895.1. Lineage (NCBI taxonomy): Eukaryota > Metazoa > Echinodermata > Echinoidea > Camarodonta > Strongylocentrotidae > Strongylocentrotus > Strongylocentrotus droebachiensis. The sequence continues at coordinate 144,096 of JAVYIG010003413.1, read as the reverse complement.
TTCATAAGTGGAAATGGGTGTTTAGAAACATGTAGCTACCATATATTCTTCTGCGCTGGAGTTTTTAAAGTACATAATGTACCATTTTCTCTACAAATTTTATGCAGCTTACTTTAGTATAAATAGGACAAACGATAAATCTGATTTAACATTTTAGAAATACATTTCGATATTCAATAATACTCTGTATTAAGTGAATTTGTATGAAGTACAACTTCTGTATTAAGATCCCCTCGCAACCAATATACTAGGGCATTCTTCTGTTCAAATTCTGAGAATTAAAATGTAGTCTTCAAAATGAAATGAATATTTCCCATGACAATGAAGGATCCTTAACTGTAAACAGTCATCAGAAGGGGTTGTCTCTTTCCAATCAGATTTGTTCTAATTATTTGTAACACCTAGATATTGTAATGGAAAGGGATTCCAAGCCCAGATATTGTATATTCTAATTCCCACACGATGATCATACGCACGTATATACTGCAGAGCTAGTCATATCAATATGACCATGATCATATTTATGCCTCTGTCAATACAAGCATTTAATTATACCCCCTATTAAAGATGAAGTTGAGTTCTGGTCATTCGATTGCATTGTGATAGAAATGGTGTGGAATTGATCAGAAAAGGTTGATCATCAACCATATTGTGTAAATATAATGAGTTTAAATAAAATAAATAATTTCTTGTGTGTCATCATAATCCCATTATAAAGGGCTCTATGGCAAAAATATATACTTTGTGGTCAGTTCCAAACTATTAAACCTGAAGTCATAATGTTAACACTGGACCTAGCACTAAACTTAGCCTAGGCCCTAACCCTTACCCTGGTCCTAACCTCAATAATAAATAATAATAATAAAAGGCATTTCTATTGCGCCATCTATCTAGAAATTCTATTCCGAGGCGCATTTATTATTACCGGCTTTAGCCTAGCTGCCGTATACAGCGCTCCAGCATTTCAAGGAATAAATTCCTGCCAGGTACCCATTTACATCACCTGGGTTGAGTGTGGCAAATGTAGATCAATGTCTTGCCAAAGGACATTAGTGCCGCGGCGGGACTCGAACCGCGGACCTTGTGATCGACAGTCCTGCAACGTAATAAATCCTAATCCATAAACCCCAACCCCAAACCAAAGCCTAACCCTAACTTTATCACCCCAACCCAAAGCATAACCCTAATCCTGAGCCTAAACCTAACCTACAAATCAAACTCAATTACGACCTCCTAACCCTAGCCTAAGACACAAACTCAAACTCAATCACGACCTTTTGACTCTCACCCTGACCCTAACTCTTGAGGAAATGATACTTAAAGAAAATGTCCCGTTGCAATTGAGCTGGTATCGGTTCACCTTAGTAGTGACTGGACACCATGAAGATTTCATGGAAACACAGAACATCAAGGTTTATTTCCTTGAATCCTTTGTGATGTCATCACTTTCGATCACGTCCCATTGAACATACTTCCATAGTTCTGAAACTGTATTAGTATGCAAAGAGAAGATAGGTGAATCCCTCTTTTAGCATACCGTCTGTTTCAGTGAAAAAAATACACAGGGGCTCAGAGCGAATTTGCCCCCCGAAATGCCCAAAGGAGCCCCCGAAAAATCCGAATAGAGCCCCCGTAAATTTGCATAGAGTTTAATGCAAAACAAATTTTAGAGTGTTATTTTTATGCAGGCAAGCTTGAAAAGTAGCCCCCGAAAAATAAATATTAATTTTTTCCCTGGTCTGTTTGGAGCCAGAAGGGTGTTAACTCAAATCGTTATAAAAAAATTAAATGCCCTTCTGACTGTACACAGATGATACTTACCTCTTTGTTGTATGATTTGGTGACCAAAGTTTGTTGTTACGAGTAATGCGAGTATATTACAAGTGAGTTCACGTCGAGTTACAATGAATCAGTGAAAATTTTGAACATGTTCACAATTTTGGAACTTCTCGCGACTTCAAGGAGAGTTGTGGAATGTTGCAAAGAGTTACGCCGGGCCATACCGAGTTATCGCGAGTTATCCCGAGTTACAAGAAGAGATTTCGCGATTTATTGCGAGTGCCTCTTTGAGGCAACTCACCACAACTCGCCTTATAACTCGCTAATGCAACTCGGCTAAGTGAGAGCCCTGCTTTACTGATTTTGTTAAATCATAGCGAACTAAAGGTCATGCACGAACTATGGTCACACCACCATACTTATGTCTTCGAAACTATAACAAGGAATTGAAAGTTCTTCAGATTTGTATAGAATGACTGAATAAGCCATTGATGCTTAATTAATTAACCTGTATGAGGTACTTAGGTTTTCATTTAAGATGCAATACTCATGAGTATACAGATAGAAGTGGATAGATCAAGAGAAAGAGAGAGAGAGAGAGAGAGAGAGAGAATCCATAAATAGACAGACAGACAAATAGACTGACAGAGGGACAGATAATAAGAAAGACAGACAGAGACAAAGAAGAAGAAAACCTAAGATACAAATATTGAAGTAAAAGAGATAGAGAGAAAGAGAGAGATAGATAGATAGATCGATACATAGATAGATAGAAAGAAATAGAGAAAGAGAGAGAGAGGGAGAGATAGACAGACAGACAGAGAAATCGAAAAAACAACAGAGATACAAAAAATTAAGGTGAAAGAAAGAGAGATAGATAGATAAGTAGAGAAAGAGAGGGAGATATATAGAGAGAGAGAAAAAAAAAAGGAGAAAGAGGAGAGCTAAAGAGAAAGAGAGAGAGAGAGAGAGAGAGAGAGATAGATAGATAGATAGATAGATCGAGATAGAGATAGAGATAGAGATAGAGAGAGAGAGAGAGAGAGAGAGAGAGAGAGAGAGAGAGAGAGATAGAGATAGAGATAGAGATAGAGATAGAGATAGAGATAGAGATAGAGATAGAGATAGAGATAGAGATAGAGATAGAGATAGAGATAGAGATAGAGATAGAGATAGAGATAGAGATAGAGATAGAGATAGATAGATAGATAGATAGATAGATAGATAGATAGATAGATAGATAGATAGATAGATAGATAGATAGATAGATCGATAGATAGATAGGGGAGAGAGCAATGCATGGTGAGGATATGATAAGAATATGATTAAAGCCTGGGAGAGGCCGGCTGAGAGGAAGTTCACATAATAAGGTAAAGACAGTGACTGAGAAAAGGAGGGCGAGAAACGAGACAGAGAAATGGAAAACAAACCATGACTATCCTGTCCAAATTCATAAAATCGAGTGGTGCATAGGGAAATCTGCAAACGGAAAATTTAATTAGAATGAAAGGAGTGCTTACTCTGGCATATTTCCCAAACGGCTGAATTTCATCATTACCCAGCTGAGAGAAAGTGAACCCTCCTTCAATCGAGGACCCCAAATCTAACATTGAACTAAATTATTCCTGGAAGAGAAAGAGTTTCCCTCCCCCAAAGGGAGATTGACCAAATATTTAAGGCACCCTCAAACATTTTATGGAGTCAAAATCAAAATATTAAATACTTTGCAGAAATGATGTATCTTTTAAGGGTATTTTGACAGTGCTGTTGAATTATAACCATTTATATGTTACAGAGTCATTATCCCAAATATAAGTTATTTCTAGTCCTCTTTCAAATGAGAAAGCATTCAAGAGCAATCCATTTGTTAGGTGATTTTACTGTGATGTCCCTCCGTATAAAAAAAAAAAAGAATGATAAATCTCATGAATTATTTCTCACATTTCTGAGAACTGGACCTTTATTTATTTATTCATTTATTCGTTTTATTCAAACAGGGTAACTCTATCAGTAAGATGACTCTTATCCTGAGAGGCCTTATACACATTGTAGGTTACAAATATAGATGATATTGAACACAGTCTAAATACATGTACATACTTTATCTTTAACCTACACAGTTTATGAAGTGTTGATATGTACTGAGTGTGATAGCCATAAAGCCAGCTGCAGTACTGATAGCTTCTCACCATGCAAGTAAAAGGTGCTCCAATCGAGTTTCATCTGCTCCCGATATTATGAAAAATTACCCTTTTTTTGCACAGGAGCTCCTTTAGAATTTTTATTAGAAAAATGGATTTTTGAAAATGTCACTGAAAACTGAAATGTCAGCGGCCAGAGGCATGTTTTCGCACATAAACCCATCGACTAATGAGTTCTCTCAACCCCATAGACTTAATAACAGGTCCACAGGTTTCTGTGTGCAAAGGGTTAACAACCATTTTTTTAAAAGGATTTGCTGGGTTTATACATAAAATACTGACTCAAGTCCAGTTTGGGCGAGTAAGTGGCTGTGAGAAATAACATTGTGTTTTTGTTGTTATTTTAGCTGGTGTAGTGTTCTCTGTAAACTGTTTATAATTTTTCCACCTGGGAATGGGAAGAGGAACAGGAACACCTCTTCCAAAAGACCAATCGTTCAGGAACTCCTGCCCTGGAGTCTGCATGTTTGGTTTAATAGCAGGGCTGGACTTGTGCTTGGTGAATTATTAGGCCTGTCTTCATCATCTCGAGATTGCCAAATAGCCCGCTACTTCTGATTTGGGAAATAATCCCGAAGTAACAAATCGTGTCTTTACTATCTCGACATTCGACCTCGAAAATTGAAACTCGACCTTGAGAAATTAGCTCTTGATATTTTGCTCAGCGTTAGCGCAATTGCGAATCTTCGGTCTAGTGAGGACGCACGGGACAAATAGCTGGATATTTTACCAAATAGTGGGATATTTTGCAAACTATCCCAAGATATCTTGGGATGACAATCCTGACCAAATATCCTTCTAATTGCTACTTCGGTCTGATGAAGACGCAAATTAGCTGGATAGTTTGCGATCGGGATAGTTCAAATAGCTGGATATTTGGCAATCTTGAGATAGTGAGGACAGGCCTATTGATAAACGTATCTCCACGTGAACTAGGTCAGGGCTTTGACCTCAGAAGAGTTTCCATCTTTCAATAGAGCAAACATGATATATTATACAGTATAAAAAAGACTGTCAGTAATCTTTCTTTCTTGAGTGTATTTGTTTAGTCCTGAAAAAGGATTGTTGGTAACCTTTCTTGAGCTTATAGTTCTAAAGAGAACTATAGTGGCGCCTGTTGAAGAGGATGGGTAGTAGGAGGGGTTCAACGTTTCAAACAGGTTGACTATCCGTCGGCGGTCCTTTTTAGGACCCCCCAATCCTCCCCTCTCTCACATGGTGCAACCGTAAGCCTACTGTATATCTTGTTTGTCACTCAAACCAACGTCCTAACTTCAACCCTGGACCTAACACTATTATCCTAACCCTAACCCTAACCTTAACCCTAAGCATAAACCTACAATAGAACCCAGCTGCAACCCAGCCTATAAGTTCTAACCCAACATCCGTTATAAAAATGACACTCATTTGATGCATTTGTCATATTATCTCCATAAAACCATCTTCATAAATTCTTCATCATTGTTATCATAATAGTAGTGAGCCCCTGAAGTATTGAGCCGTTGTCTAAAGTTCACGGCTAAAGTCAACACTCCTGGATCATGTGGTCAGTTGGTTTGAGTCGCACTAACGAGTCGCAAGGGAAGTTTGTGTGGTGATCTTACTCTAGAAACCAATCCCTGTCATATCCTGGGCTCCACGATGAAGGATCGTCAAGGACGTTATCAACGATCCTTTCCATGACAGTATCCAAGAGCCAGCTGGCCGTTTCCTTCTTTACCCCGGTCTTGTGTTTTTGAATGGATAACCTGGTTTTGGTGAGTCAAAGTGAGAGAGGATCGCTGTCAGTGATCTGATCTGTAAGATGTGCAAATTGGCAACTGTCCTGACAAAGCCTTTTTTTACCAGTGTTGTACAAAATTGACTTATTTTTCAGTCAATAGAAACAATAGGCCCCATACATTGTGTTTTAAACCCACTTTAAGAATTAAGGACGATAGTAGAGGTCTCTTGCCTCAAGAGGTTTTTATATTGTAAGAAAATTCTTACAAATTCAAAACACACTGAAGACATTTTAGTAGCTGGGTAGCTGGCTTATCGTAGTTATAAGGAGTTTTAAAGTTAGTGTGAACGATTATTTCTATAATCGTCTGAATGGCACTACAAGGGCTCTTACAGACAAAGAGATATTACACAGTGCATTTTATCTATCTATCTCAACTCGGGGATGGGGGGGGGGGGGGGGAGGCTATAATATCTTCTAAGTGGATGTAGATTTGTGTGACTGCATCATTCCAAAAGTGTTCTGTTATTGGTGTGTACGAATCAACCAATGTGATGCAGGGTAACTACTCACATACAGTTAACAACTAAATTATCCATACCCCTTGTAAATTTGATGTTTTTGTGTTTTTCATAAATCAGGAATGAAAAGTGAACTGGCTGAATTAGGGCCTTTGTTGAATACTTTTAGATCTAAGCTTTAATATGTCACATTCTCAAGAAACATTAACCAGGACAAATCAAATGTCAAAATTTGGTAAGGGAAATATGAATAATTTAATTGTTATCTGTATCTGGCCTTGACTTGTCTGCATCGTTTCAAAACGTTCAATGTATGATGTGTATGAATCAACTGATGTATACAACATGATGCTGTTCAGGTTAATATCTGACCTTGAATTTGGCAAGAAGTCAAACAGGAAGACATTAAGAACTGAGTAAGAATGACAAAATCATCACAAGGACTATAGAGATATCATTTTGAGTGAATAGTATCAAGGGAGTGTAGTCTACACCCTGCAGACCTGATTATGAATCTTGATGTGGTGTTGGGCATTTACTGCACCTGGGTTGAGAGTGGCAAATGTTGATGTCTTGCCGACAGACGTTGGTGCCACGGCCGAGGCTCAAACCTTTTACCGTTTGAATTACAGTATGGTAACACATTAGACCACCTCCCCTCTACATCTGTTATATTTCGCGGTTATTTTGCTACATATGTGTTTCCGAAGGGCTTTGGATATTATTATCCCGGCTTTTTAATAGTGCTGACAACCGTAGCACTTAGTGTGTTCAAGATTTTAAAAATCCTACCAGGTACCCACTTAGCTGCACCTGGGTCGAGTGTGGCAAAGGTAGATTGATGTCTTGCCAAAGGACATCAGTGTCATAACAGGGAATTGAACCTCATACCTTGTGATCTCCAGTCTATTGACCCATCCACGACACCTCTATACCCCTATTATATTCAGAACTAGTTCCTTAAAGTTGGGGCATGAATTTGGAACAGTCACCAAAGTTTGATGTCAATGGGAGACTGACACAAAGGAGTCAACTCCTTGCTGACACTGACAATACCATAGAAGTACGACAGACAATGATGGAACCATACACAGAGAAAATGAATAAGAGGCCTAAGGTATTCATAGTTGAGTCATTTGATTTTGACCTTTTGAGCAAAATGTGTGTCAATTCTAGGGATATTATATGGTCCTGCCATGAGCGCCCTGATAGAGATTATGTGTGACACCCATCTTGTCATTAGTCTGAATTCAGACCTGTTTTACATTTGAAAGACAGTGAATAATGTGAATTCTGTTTTTAATGTTGTTTAAGAATTTAAGCAGGAGATTAAAAATTGATGTAAAGGGAGAGATAATGGTGTGATATCATGATATTGTTTTATAACTATATTTACACCAACTTTGATTGTTATTTGAATGATGGCGAGGGTTTGGCTATAGAGAAAACACTATAAAAATGAAAAGAAATCAAAATTATGGAAGGGGCACTTTGAAAAAAGAAGATGGGGGGGGGGATGTAACACAATACAGAGGGAGAGTTACATGTATAAAAACCTGTCTTGGTTTTGTGTACACAGCATATAACTACTGTTCAGTTTTCCAAGATGAACTTTACTATGCCTGACCTACTTCTTCTGGTGCTTTTGATTAGGTTCAAGGGTCGGGATAGTGTAGCCTGCAGTCCAGCCTTTATTGAATAATTTCAATGAAAGGGTATGTACGTTTGGGGAAGGCAAAAATGTTCCATGTCACCATTTCCTTAAAATCATCTGTTTGGAGCCAGACGCTTCCACAACATTTCTACATATTTCCATCCACTGTCATAAGTGACGCAGGTGAACAGAGTCTGAAAATGCAGACTACAAAGTTCTAACAAACTTTCAAGTAGGGACCTGCTATCATGTTTCTGATTAGGTTTTGGGGTTCTAGTTCGGAAGGGACGGTAGTCATAAACTAGTGCCCCTCGTTCGCAATAAGTCATACGGTGTGTGAATTGGAAATTGCAATAGCCACACTGTCAAAATGCGGAAATCATAACATTTTTGAATGAGACAAGTACTTAAATTGCTCTTTGAACACTGTGTATTATGTGAATTGGAAATAGCAATTAATGTTTCATGAAATAATCATCACTCAAGTTTGCGCTTTGAAAACATGAGACAAGCCTCTACATTAGCCTTTTTGGAAGGGGGTCTGATGTGAACTTTTTACAATCTGTATGCATGGATAAACCCTATGCAAAATATTCCACAATTTTGGCGTTCCTGACTTAGATTTTGGCCGCTCATGTCTCCTGCGAGGTACATGGCATATGTATTTCGAAATGGAGAATATTCATTAAAGGGCACAAGGGCAAAGGTTATACATTCCAATTTTCATTTCATAGTATTTATCGATAAACCTCCTCACCTGACAAAATTTGCACATGAGAATGGCTCTTACCGGTATAGACAAATGTCTTGATCAGTAATATTGAGTATAGGCCTGATAATGGGTGAGGAAAATTAGCTGATGACAATGTGCAAGCCCTAAATGGCTCAAAGGGAAATAGGCCAAGAGGAGAGAACATTCACACTTTTTGGAGTCATATTAGGGATCACATAATTTAAGAATTTGAATCCACTCCCAAATTATTGTATAATTCACTCCAAATAGTGGTTTAAACTTAATCTTTTGAGAGTGGATTCCACTAGTTTTAGCATGGATTTCTATCTCTAAAAGGAGAAATCCCTTCTTAATGACTCTTAAAAGAGTGAATTTTCACTCGAAAGGTAAAAGATATCTATCATGACTCTGAAAAGAGTGATTTTCCACTTAAAACAATAGTAATTGCTGATATGACTCCTAAGAGAGTTCATTTCCATTTCCACTTTAAAAAGAAGAGATCCCATTATACATATTACTCTGATAAGAGTGGATTTTCTCTTCAAAAATTAGAATGACTCCAAATAGATTGGATTTCCACTCTTCTTGAGTTGAGAGCTAGAGCAGATCCTTGCATTGAACGGTGCTACCCATCATACCCTCATCATGTTGCCTACACATGACAGCCCTCATGAGCCAAGACAATGGAAGTGCCATGCGATGATGGACGTGATGATCGATCGCGTCACACCTAGCGTTTTTGACCTAGACCGTAATGTAGGCTTACCCAAGGACTCATGATCCTGTGACCTAAACTAATCATCATCTTGCATCCATGTATACCCTCCCTTTGTGAACAAGGCCAAGGTTACTAATGTATTTTTATGTATTGCCTTGGAGGTGTGTTCATACTGTAATGGGTTTAGGAAGTGCTCATTTAATTGTCTTCTCAGCTATCACAGTATTTTGCCCTGTCACCTTCTTTGGGGGTGCTATCATAACATACATATATTTTCCAAAAGATGCATATATTCTGTAGGATTTGTTAATATTTCTTGGAGTCAGTGAGAGCATGATATTGTTCATCATTACTATAACACAAGATTAGTAGACTGCAGCAGGCGCGTACGCAGGGGGGGGTTTGGGGGGTTAAACCCCCCCCTTTGGTATTTTTATGTGTATAAACCCCCCCTAAAAAACCCTAAAACCCCCCCCTTTGGGATTTTTTTTTTTTTTTTTTTTTTTTTTAATTATAATTTAAAAAAAAAAAAAAAAAAAAAAAAAAATTTCCATGGTTGACCTAAACAAGTGACCTCACCCCCCCCCCCCCAACGGAGCAACATGTCAAATTTTCAAATTTCGAGACAAAAAAAAAAAAAAAAAGTGTCCTCTTACCCCCCCCCCCCCGCTTATTCAGCGGTCGGCTGAGTCGTTGCGATTTTTTTGGGACCAAAAAAAAAAAAAAAAAAAAAAGTGTCCTCTTACCCCCCCCCCCCCCCCCCCCCCCCCCCCCCCCGCTTATTCAGCGGCTGGCTGAGTCGTTGCGAAATTTTCGGTCCGATTTATAAATGTTAAAAACCTCCCCCTTGAAAAAATCCTGCGTACGCGCCTGGACTGCAGTACAAACGAAACGGGCTTCAGGGACTGCCTGTATATAAACCAACTAACCTACCATGACCACTCTTTTGTATCCCTAAAACTGTGTTTCTCATAATAGAGACCGGTTTTTAAAAGAGTCGTAACCTATTGCCTACTTTATCTGGTGTCCACTGTATTAAGCCTACATGACAATGAATGAATTCAGTAGTGCATGGGTTAATATAGAAAATCAGCCTGTCAAGACCAGTACTCTTGTTTTCCCTTGTAATAAACATGATTAGAAATCATTGCATTGCAGGCTGAACTGTATAATATATTAAGTGGTCTCTATATACAGGTTTAACTGTTTAAACTGTAAAGAGTTTACCTGAATTTACAGTAGATCTAACCATTCTATGAGAATCATCTAAGGAAGCGATATCAGTCTCACGTTTTGACCTGGACAGAGAAAATTAGTGGTTTCTGTGGAAACGCTTGTCAGAATCGTTAGAGTTCCAAATTGAGCATGTCTGAGGGCTCACAGTGAGAGGGGCCAGAATTGACCATTCATATGAAGCTAATAAGAATATTTCCTGCATTTTTTCACACTTAAATGTTGTTAAAAGATAATTTAAATGGGGGGAAAGGTGCAGGGAATCTTATCTTATGTTTTAATCACGTAAGTGTACCTTCAATGACCTAACTGAATGGATCTCAGCAGACCTGCTATTTCTCTTGACCTTTTATTCAAAGTACAAGGGACATTTATTTATTAGGGAGTTATAAATCACACCATGCATGCACCCAGAGTCTGCTCTAGGCCTGTCTTCACTATCTCGAGATTGCCAAATATCCAGCTATTTGTCCCATGCGTCTTCCCTAGACCGAAGATTCGCAATATGCGCTAACGCTGAGCAAAATATCTCGAGCTAATTTCTCAAGGTCAAGTTTCAAGTATTGATGTCGAATCTCGAGATAGTGAAGACGCAATTTGTTACTTCGGGATTATTTCCCAAATCAGAAATAGCGGGCTATTTGGCAATCTCGAGATGATGAAGAAGCGCCTTCTGTGACTGGATAGATGTTTGAATCACTCCTTTATCTCAGGAGGTTGTGTAATGTTTATTGCTTAATAGCTCGTTGAGACACCAATGATTACGCACCATAAATTCAGACCAATAAATCTATCCCAGGGGACAGCTCAGTACCTAGCCTCACATCCAGGCTGAGAAGGTCTTTCCTGTGATGATCCTCCAGCCAAAGTGGAAGGAATCTCTAAGAAGAGAAAGACACAGGATTTGTGGGTGATTGAATATGCCAGTTCATAGTTGCAGTCTGAGCATGACCAGATAAAGGTCGTTGCAGACCAAATTGTGAAATACACGGACACGGAATACTGGATACGTGCTCATGAAAGTTATGTAATCATTATTCATTTATGCACAAGCAGTGCGCTCCATGATACACAGGTGGAAGTATTCTTTGAAAAGGGGAAACAAAGGCTATTTATGTAGCACCTCCATCGCTGTAGGAGTGATTATTTCAAAATGTACAAAGTGGGCCCACTTCATGTGTTGAAGATCGGTGGATATTCAGGGTCATTTGGGACATGTGCTAACCTTGAACTGGTCTATTCTGGGAAGCTTCAAAAGAGCTTTGGTAGGAAAAACAGTTAACACATGATCGCAACTACTTTCTATACATCAACTTAAGAATTTCAATATCACCGACCATTACCTTTTAAAACTTGCGAATATTATGACGACGCATTACGTATTGAGTTGATTTTTCTAAAGTAGTTGCGATTGTGATTAAAATAATTCAAAATCACAACAAGGAAATGTTTGAATCAGCTCCTTTAAGCAAAACAAAACTTTTTTTTGTTGCTCCATCGACGATCTCTAACTTTATCAACAACATAAAAAATTCAGAGAAATGTCTTTTGCTTATTCATACAAATATGAAATTTGTACTTGTTTAATTCTTTAACATTGAACTGCCTATTTCATTACTTGAATAGAAGTGTTTGTAGATCTTGATAATGATAATAATCAGGGAAAAAAAGGTGCAATGTGAATGAACTGTGATGTAACATGCTAACCCAAGAAGGGCTGTTCACATTTTAAACATAAGTCAAAGTGCCGATAAACGTCAGAAGGGTTTAACAGATTCCCTGAAGAATGCAACTGCATAGCAGAAATAAACTGAGAAATATAACTAATTGTAATAAGAATTTGTTTTGTTTAGTAATAAAATATAGGAATACTATTTACATGTGTGTGGTGGTTGTGCACTGGAGAAAGGTGTTATGGGATGCATACAAGATAAATACATATACACAATGTATGTGTAGACATTTCTGAGGGAAATTTGAATTTTTTTGTGCAAATAGTTGTCAAAAATGTGAATAGGATCACAATATTGATTCCTTAATCCCACGTATTGATTTCGATGTAGTGCTGTGTTCTTGAGATGCAGCGACCTTCAGGCCTCTCTCTAGCGTCTGCGCTCGACGACGCCTTCACAGTAAACTTAATCCCCCGATAGATTTCTGGTTAGCTCTCTTTCAGTAGCATAACCACCTTGGTCAATCAAGCTAGTTTTATAATTAACGTCCAGGTTTATTATTTGTCTTTGAAAATCGTCATAGAAATTAGTGCTGTAGTCAAACGTTTAACCGTCCGGTATCCGACCGCCCATGGCGGATTCCGTTTTCAATTGGACGGTTTCGTTTTCCCGTTTCGATTTATGCCTTTCCACCTGGCACTATGCCTGGCAATGTCTCCCAGCTCAGTAATCTTTGTGTTGACTCACCACTCTGAAACTAAAACAACACTCCAATTTGTCTGTCATCTTGGTTTGAAAGTAATCTTTGTAATAGATCTCAATATGTAGTTTATAATAATAATTCATCCAACTTTTACACATGGCATACCACAAGGTTCTATCCTAGGTCCTCTACTGTTTTTGATTTACATTAATGATCTTACACATTCTTCTAAAAACGACATTGTTACCATTATTTGTGACAAGTTCACAAGCACAAATCGGCGCCTTCAAATGCACCTTGCAGTTTAATGAAAGTCCTTCCCGCTTTAAAAAAAAAAAAATGATTTTTTTTTTTTTTTTTTTTTTTTTAAAATTATAAATCGTTTAACCGAAAACCGTCCGGTTTTGACTGGCGGTTATCCGGAATTGGAGATATCCGTGATGTTACAGCACTAATAGAAATGCTAATTTCATTGAAATCATAAAATTGGATGAAAATCGTAGAATTGAGAGGGATATTAAGATCACTCATTCTTTTAAGTTGACATGTAAGGTTTGAATACCAGGAGGAGTCTCTAGTTGGTCTGTCAAATAAACAGGAGAAAGAATCATAACTCCTTGTAAGGAGCCTATGTGGGATTAATGATTTCTATAGAACATTGTAGCACAGACATAGACAATGGGAATAGAATTTCATATAATTATACCGGTACAGAGTTGCAATGTGAGGATGCATGCAAGATACCGGTACTGTACACTTGATTAGAACGTATTGAAGCAACCATGAGATGAAAACCATAGGAAACGGTACACTTGATCAATTAACTCAGTATTTGATTGTTTCGTGTGAAATGGATATAAGGATGCAACATAATGGATGTCACACGCTATTTAGCAGTTTTGGAATTTGGTAATTTGGTAAGTCAAATTGTTTTTTAATACTTAATCATCTATGATCAATCACAATTATTGCCAAGTTTTGTTTTACCAAAAACAACCTTTGAACTTCCAAACTTTCTTATCTCTTTTTTAACTGAATTTTTGCCAAAGGTTCTCCGAGCTGTTTTTTTTTCATTTCTTATATTATTTATTTACATTATAAACAATCTTGATGCTAGATTAAACCTTCCACTTCAAGGCATCATTTAACAATGTTTCCAGATTTACAAATCTGATATGCATGGCCCTATGTGTTATCAGTGTCTGTGATACGGTGTAATATTGAAGCCCCCCAAAAAGCCTATCTGCACTAGTTTGGCCAGGAGGGATTAGACCTCCCTGCATGGTCACTGACATCCAATCAGCTCTCAATTAACATAGGAAAAAGGGGACCATGGGGGACCATGGGGGACCATGGGGGACCAACGGTCACCGCTTATAGGCATTGTTTGCTATATAGAAGGCCCAAGTAGCTATAAGTAGTGCAGTGGGGCTTTGGGGATCATGAAGTGCTTCAAAAAACTAAAACCGGTTATGAAATTTCAAATTCCAATCATAAATATCTTGATAATCAAACATGCGATTGGCTTGTAAAAGTCATGGGATTCATTTCTGACCTAAAGGTTTATAATTATGATTGCAGCATGAGCTATATCCTGGATTTTGTTTAGAATCAGAGGCAAAGTTACCCAATCCCTTTAAATGTAGTTTTATTAAGAGTTGATTAGACCACTGCCATAGCCTGACTCACGCCATGCAAGATTGAAATTAATTATGCTCCGCAAACTCTCAAGCTTAGCCTAATTTTGTCAGCCACTGGCAGCATACATCATGAGCCTATCAAGTTCGTCTAGTGCAATGGTGCATACCCTGGAGTCAATGTAAAGTTTGTGTTTTTTGTAATAAAAATGTTTCAGCAATGCCCTTGTATGGAAGTATGGAAAGACCACCTGTATATGGGGATCACAATTTCTTTTTTCTTTTTATAATGTTTCCCACAAAAATCTTAACTTAATAATAATAATAATAATAATATGTAATTGTTATATAGCTCTTAATACAAATGTCTCTAAGCGCTTCACAAATATGTTGTAACCCTTTCGGAACAAGCTTTCTATATTATGTGGTATGGCTCAGTAAGTTTTTATTTGGAGCCCTGAAAAATATACCAGATGCATAAAAAGAAGGGGCACAAATTTCTCTTTGTGTTCATTATTGTTTTATGACCACATTGTGTTTGATATCAGAAACTTTGAAAAGGAAGTTAAGCCTTAAAGTCCTGAAATTGGCAACACATTTAGAGGTTCTAAATCTTTCTTTTTCTTTTTAAAAATAAAAATGAACAATTTTTTCAACTTTTTGACAAAAGTCAATCCCATGCACACATGTAAACCTATTATTTTCAATGACATTACATATTTGTTAGAATAATGTAGCATAAAAAGAAAAAGATTACTATTGCCAATTTCAAGAACAATTTGTGATCAATTTACCCTCGGATAAGATCCCCACCCGCCTGTAAAAGGCGTATTTCTTGTCTCCCTTTAATCAGGTCTCTCTGTATCTAGCAAATGTTGCGATAGCTTTGAAGTGTTTGTGTATACTACTCCTACTACCTGACCCAGAAGTCTAGGCGGCTTTGATCACATACAATAGAGGAAACCTCAGGACCTTTGATCTACCCAGTCTAGCAATACAGACCTCGATCTTTAGAGCTATATTAGATAGCGATTAGGGTCGGAAGATGTTGTCATCTGTTACGAGCAAGAAGAGCGTTCACTCTATCTATACCGCTACTACTACTTGACCCAGAAGTCTTGGCAGCTTTGATCACATACGATATAGGAAATTTTGAAACAGATTAATGGCGCCAGACACGTGCTGTATCGTCGTCATCGTCATCGCCGTCATCGCCATCATCATCATCATCATCTGTTAAGAGCCAGAGGGGCGTTCTTTCTATGTTACAGTATGAGATTTAGAAGATATATTTGCATTTAATGTAAGTTTTGTGAACATTTGTCTATTTTTCTTTCGTTTGTATAATGTAGAAAGAAATATTAATAAATTGTAAATAAGAATAGATATTTGTACAAGAGGTATAAGGGTTGTCCATGCCCCCCCCCCCTTTTCTTTTTAAATCCCTCATAGGTATACCCTTAAATGCCCCCAATTAGTTTTTGTGCCACTTATCACATTTTAGGCCTGGCCAACAGGCACCTGAAAATGCGATGTACTTTTTTGTTTGTTTGTTTGTTTATTTGTCAGAGATCTTTAATATTTGCGCCCTGTTCTGTGGAATCCTTGATGTGCCCAAGTTATAATTTGCTTGTGTGCCAGTATCTTTTGTTTTATATAGCGCAGGTTTGAATTTGTAATGCAAAAACCAAAAAATGATTTACTTTTTTTAATTTAAAAAAAAACTCATTTTCATAGCAAATTTAAATGCTTACAAGTGCTCTACCATGGACCTACATCCATGCTGGAACATTCAAAGTCTAGCTGTAGTAGAAGAGTAAGATTGCGTTAGGGATATTTTGTGTTCAAACATTTTATGGTCTGGAATAGGCAGACTACAAACTTCAAGTAGTCAAGTGTCACTCAGCAAGAGAGACAGAGAAAGAGAGAAAAAAGAGTGAGAAATAGATGGTTAGATGGACAGCAAAATAGAGCACGATATATACTGTACATGACTACCATAAATGTATATGAATAGTTTTTACACAAGTAATGAAAGAATGATAGGAAAAGGACAGAAAAGAGAAATGGCAAAACAGAAGAAAATATAGGCAGATGGAAAGAGAGAGAGAAAAGTGAGAAATAGACAGCTAGATTGACGGCAAATAATGTATAATGATATATAATAAGGTATGTGACTAAATGTATATGGATACTGTAGTTGTTACACAAGTAATAACAAGAGTGTTAGAAAGAGCTTTGGATGGAGAAGGAGAAAGAAGAGAAACTGCAAAACAGAAAAGAATATAGGCAGAGGGAGAGAGAAAGAAAGAGAGAGAGAGGGGGGGGTGAGAGAGTGGGAAATAGCTAGATGGACGGCAAATGATAGTACGATATTGTATATGATTAAATAATGAAAGAGTTTTAGAAAGAGCATTGGAGAAGGAGAGAAGAGAGAAATGGCACAACAGAAAAGAATATAGGCAGAGGGAGAGAGAGAGAGAAAGAGAGAGAATTGGGCTCTTTATGGACATGGTCTCTTTGGTAGAAAGGGGGATAAAATAATTGTGTAGGTCCATGGTATGATGGAAGCAGGGTGATTGTGACCTCGTGAAACAGTGCATTGTGGCTAGCCAGGGAATGATTCCTATTGTGTACTTCCTTCCACCGCCTAGCTCAACGCTTGAGTTTCATCATTGGTAGGTAGGTGGTGGTAGTGGTATTATGGGGAGATTAGTGCGCTGAGGCTCAGTACATTAGCTGTAAACTATACTCTGTGTGTTATCGTGGGCTAACCCTTTGATAGCTCGTTCTACGTACAGTCCGTCTGGTTGTGGAGGGAGCGGGAGGCCTTCGTCAGAGCCATACATCTTCAAGCCCTGTTGGTAAATCAACCTGATTGTCCCATTGGGGTATTCAATGCACCTGTGTGTTGGCTGTGGAAGGCAGTGGAGTTGTTGTATAATCGACGCACATGGGCGATTACATGGACTGTTGCATCATGAGCTGAATGCAGTTGCGATTTTCTATCACTTGTGGATCCAAAGACAATAATAGCAACCGTGTTTGGGGTTTTGCTCTTGCGAATGTTTCACTTTCCATCCTGCTATCGATGATGACATTTCATAACATCGTGGATGATTGCAGATCGGGGTTGACCTCGAATAGATTCAATTGAATTCAAGGTTCATGATAGATGGCAAGGAATCGAGAATCGGGGTCGCGGGGTCGGTCGGTGGAGATACCAGCACGCAGGATTAATAGCCTAGGACAAATGAGGCAATAAATTGAAGTTCACATAGTTCACGAAGCAAAACAGACGGATGACATTCCAACAAGCTTTTTCTGACAGCGAGGCATGTGTTTAAGAAGAGCTGGTTGTGTTTAGGAGATAGGATATTTGATCGGTAGACTTTGGTCTTACATGAGAGATAATCTACCTACATGTAGCTCAGCTGTGACTGGCCTTGCATTGAACCTGGAGTTTGGGAAAACACACAGATTATTAAACAGACAATTGAGACGGAGGTGGAGATAGATAAGGAGGGAAAAGATAGTGGAAATAGTGGTCTTGAAGGATTTATATTACTCTATGGAACACTATTCGACCTCTGCTGTGTATTATTAACCCCTGGTGCCAAGGGTTATGTTTGTTGGAACTATAGAGTATAGGATAGGCCTACAATGTACATGTCACTCTTGAATGCACCCTTAGTTCATGCTTTGAATGCTGTAAGTGAGGAGTACTGGTAGTTGATTTAGCGAACTATCCTGCAAGCTTTGGTATACCCCAAGGAACCTTTATTCATACAAACTTTACTCATCAAGCAAACTGTTCCTACACATTTGTGGCAAAAGTTTGTAGCTAGAGGTAGAACCTTAGCTACCGTTTGGCATCGTCTAAGCATTTTAGAAAGAGGGAAGGTGAACGAAGCCAAGTTGATCCTCCAGCTTGGTTGCAGCAACGGGACTCATCTCATATCATCAACCCGCGGGTCATTAATTATCCTGAGTAAGCATATGATTTGATTATGAGTGTTAGTTGTCATACGCCATGCTGGAGTGCACCGATTAAGGATTTAAACCAACGATGCATGGAGGATTCTGACGCCGCATCCAGCCGAGAACTGTAATCTATCGTAATATAGCCGCGTCCGTCAGCAGGGGATACAATTGCCGAACAACATCCCATAACTCTCCCATCAAGATCGGCAGGAGCTAGGAGTCCTCTCCATCCTCTCTCAGTTTAACGACGGACGACTTTAAACGACGGGGTGTCGGGAGGAATGCGCAAACGACTCTTATGGTCCCGTTGATCATCAGTGATACAGATACGCAAGGCCAGGCAGGGCTTGGTGTTAATTGAGAAGTGTGCAACACAGATCAGATGCCTATCTACCGTTGTGATCATCAGTAGGGACATTCTGCTTGTATCGCATCTCTGGATCTCTAAACTGACGTTCTGTGCTACAGTTTTATTTGGATATATCTCAGATGGGAATTATGTCATTGGATCTGGTTTCATATTTCACAATAACATGAACTTTACATTTTCAACTAATCTGAAGACAACTTACTCTTTGTAAAATCATTTTGAGGATGAGCTTCTAGCTGTTCTAACTCCCGCTTGTTTGGATGTACAACCTGTGAGAGACAACTAGATCTTTGGACGTCATTTGCTTGGAGAAAGGAATAAGGAAGCTGAAAGTGGAATAACATTGGAGCTGAAAGTGGAATATAATAACATCACCTTGTGGCCATGTGGGAATTGAATATGAAAATTTTTTTAATTCAACATTTATGGAATTTGAAGCCCTCAATTTCCAAAGAGGTCTATTCTGCATATGATTATTTGTTTGTTTTGACTTAGCATTGCCGTTAACAATAGTGCTGGTAGACTGGGAAGTGCATGTAGGTCACAGCATTCACACTTCAGAGAAATCATTGATGTTTTTATCATTTGACGTACATGAAGTTAGCGCAAGAGGAACCCTCATATTTCTGCTATTTACCAGTAGCAGTCAAGGATCCTTAACAGAGTATTAGAATTCTGGTGCAAATATTATTCCACCGACATTTCTTGTCATTTTGTAGTGAGCTGTGGTCTCAGCCGGGCAGAACATTGATGAGTTGACCCTCAACATTTCTGACCAGAATGCAGAGTTCTCTTTTTTCTTGGATTACACCTAAAATGATAATTAATCACGATTCCTCCATTGGACATTTCCGGAAGGTTTTAGTGTGAAACGTTGGCTCAAGAAAGATTGATCCGTCCAATGCTTAGATTCATTGATGTATCAAAAGTAAAAAACTTGTGATTATCGTTTTATGACCTGGTATCGATCACTTGATTGAGTTCTAATTACTCTAATGGAAGCGACGGAATCCCCTATTTGAGTTGAAGCCGCAGACAAGAGCGTTTACAACCTTTCTATTTCCTCTTTCGCAACGAGATTGGTTTCTTCTCATTTAGACAGACCGGTAGAAAGACCAAGGACTGAGTGAGCGTACGGTGAATATTACATGCCGAGACTTTGGAGGAACTAAACTGAAAGTCTTGATTGAGTACCGGTAGGGATTTTAGGGGGAGTTACACGGTAAGAGCAAGGGACGGTGAAAGAGTAGCCTACCGACTGAACGGTGATAGTCAAGGTTCTTCC
This sequence comes from Strongylocentrotus droebachiensis, assembly GCA_035222895.1. NCBI lineage: Eukaryota > Metazoa > Echinodermata > Echinoidea > Camarodonta > Strongylocentrotidae > Strongylocentrotus > Strongylocentrotus droebachiensis. The sequence continues at coordinate 123,882 of JAVYIG010003413.1, read as the reverse complement.
AGACGAGAGTCCGAGACCCTCATGGGTACATGCATCATACCAGTGAGTATATCAAAATCTGTTTTAACCTACTTCTACTTATTCTTCATCCAGTATAGTACAGACTGCCGTTTGCGTATTATATCGAACCTTGTGCTTGTCAAGTGCTGAGTGTACAGTGCAAGTACTTTTACATTTATTTCAAACACATTCTACCTTACTACAAGATATTTAGATCACTTTGTCTTTGAAATATAATATATCAAGAATAGATTGAGTGCTCCTATAAAATTAATAAGTTGAAATTGTTTGATATTTGGTGAACCTGCCATTGCCGCGTAAAACGACATCCCCTAGGGGTCTGACTAGGGTCTGCCTAGGGGTCTGACTAGGGTCTGCCTAGGGGACTGACTAGGGGTCTGACTCTGGGTCTCAGCAGACTGTATCATTTGTAGCCAGAAGAGTGTTAACTCATGAACTTTAAATTAATACAAAGTTAATGCCCTTCTGGCTCTGAACGGACAAAATGTATTCAATTTTCAACGGGCAAGGTGGTTGTATAATACATCGTAACCTACATCGTAGCTATGACAGGTTTCTTCTGTGAATTTGAAAATGTATTCATCACCTGCTAAGACTCTCAGAGCGAGAAGGATGTTAACTCTGTGTAAAAGTGTAAGAGCTAAGGCCCTTCTGGCATTGAGGAGACAGCATATAAGTACATTGTATCCCTCATCTGTGACTACTTCTCTCAAATGCATTCACAATTTATCATTAAAACAACTCTTCTCTTACTTAGCCTCATGTTACTTTTATAGCATATATACTCTGCAATTCAAGACCAAAATGTCAAAATTATGATTATTTTTCTTTCTATAAAAAAAAGGAGTTTCCTCTGTGACTCTGTGATTAAAAATATGGTAAATAAAAAATGTGTGTAATATTAGATGGTAGCTCTGCCAACATAGTAATGAACCATATAAACGGCACATGCACATGATGGTATGCAGAGTACTATAAAACCAAGCATATAACGGCGCTGAGGGGGTATATAGCGTGTGCCATTCAATATTTCAACTGCGTTGGAACCTGGTTTCGTAATTTTTCCCCTGCTGGGGTCAAAGGTCGTTGGGGTAAAGAGTGTGAATTGGATGACATAGTTCTGGGCTCTGTCAACAAGACTTTGACTTCCGAGTCCTCTCTATCTTTGTTTGTTGACGAATTGATAGTCTCGACTCCTGGCTTTTGCCGTGACTGAAATAGCAATTCTCATCTTCTTTTTCAATAAACTTTTCCTGCACTTACTGTTCTTTGTGTTTCGAGTTATTTCTTAGCTTTTGTAGAGAGTTTCTATCATTGCATGGAGGTTGAGATATTCCAAATCTTTGAAAAGTGTAAAAGATTTTTTTTTATCCTTATAGCCTACTGGTATGGAAAAGCCAATATCATATATAAATTAAGGGCAACACAAATTAAGGGCAGCATGAATTAAGGGCAGAATGAATTAAGGGCATCACAAATAAAGGCAGCATAAATTAAGGGCAGCATAAAGTTGCAGCATAAATAATTTTTCATTTTTCATGCTACATTTAAGCCCAAAACCACCCTTTTTAGAGTTGTACATTGTAGGATTATATTATTTCCAATCCATCCTTATTGACGGATATTCTATTTCCTTGCTTGGTTTTGATACTCCCACCTCACAAGTAGACATTTTGCAAAACCAACCACAAAACGGTTGCTATCACTTTTCACTATGGTTGAGAAACTGAGAATAATGTAGACAATGTTTGCTTAATCGGTGGGAAAGAAAGAAAGGGAAAACCACCTTTCAAATACCACTTCAGTAGATGACTCATACTGTGTGGTATTCATCCACATTGAAACTGAGTAATGGCTAGCATGTGGTTTAGTATCGTGTGTGGAGTAATGTTCATCGATTAGCCAAATAGAACTCAGGCACATGTTGAAGGGGATTTTGATAGTTAGATTCTTTTCTAAGTGGTAGTCACAAGATCCTATCTCTTTTCACAACCTACCGGTACTTGAACACTCTGTCAACAGACAACAGATTATACATGAAATGAACAGTGGCCTGGCATCAAATATATAATGTAATAAAGATGATTTACAAACAATTGCTGTGTGTTAATATTCATCTTGGAAATAAGAGAACTTTGAATATGAGCATAACTTGTTGCTTTGATACATTCTAGTTTATTTGATGAAAATTATGTTTTATCCCATCAATTTTTAATTGCAGTTTTCATAATTAAATATCAGTCTACCCAGGGAGGTTGAAGGACACTCCCTGGTCTACCTTATGCCCGGTCACTTGGTCATGATGCTTGACCGTTGCTCAGTGGGAGTGGTCAGTTGATAGGGGGCAGGGAGGTTGTCATTAAAATGACCCCTGCTGTGTGGATACAGTAGGCCTGTCTCCATCAGCTCGAGTTTGCCAAATAGCCCGCTATTTCTGATTCTGACAATCAGCCCGATGTTACAAATCGCGTCCTCATCAGCTTGAAACTCGAGCTCAAGAATTTTTGCTCAGTGTTTGCGCATAGTGCAAGTCTTCGGGCTGGTGAAGCTGGACCGGACAAATAGCAGGCTATATTGCAAACTATTCCAAGATATCTCGGGAAGATTTCCCAATCGTCTTCACCGGCCAAATAGCCCGCTATTTTGTGATCGGGTTCATTTCCTATTTGGCAAACCGGATGGAGCTGATGAGGACAGACCTAGTGAAAAGAAAGTGTTCATCCGTGAAAGAATGTATTGATCAATTGCAATCAATGACCTTGAATGGTCAAACTGTGTAGAGTTTGTATCGATTGATATCGTTTTAAATCAAGTCAGATCGCTTCATACCAAACATACTGAAAGGTCTAGGTATGTTACTGCATGAAATAAGCTTTAAAAGAATTATGGATCCTGTAGTACTATTGTGCACCCATCAGAAGGCATTTGTACAGCTACCAAATATTCAGTCTTATGTGGAGTACCGATAGGGTCTACGGATTGCTTTTTTTGGCCTCACATTAATATTATAAACCTTAGATTCTTCTAATCTTTCGGAAATGTTTGTGTAAGAACTTTAAAAAAATGGAATGTAATAAATAATGAATAATTCCCCTTTTGCTTTTTGAGAGATTCTTAGTTTGTGCAAGTATGAGTAGGACACCAAAATGAATTTGAGTAATACTTTCTTTTGTATTAGTTACCCGGTACATGCTGTGTGTGTGGAGGGAATTTAACTTCAATGTTACGCCAGCATGTACCGATGTAGTTAGGGCGCGTTCATGCTTGATTTTGAAGGTAGAATGAGCGATCTGAAACGCTCATCGTAAACGCTCATCGTGATCGCAGTTCCACGGTGTAGCTGTTCATGCTTACTTCTCTGGCTCATCCAGGCAATTCTCCTTGTGTGACCTTCACTGTGCATGCTACGTAGACCCACTAGAGGTCAGTGCATTGACCCCATTTAAACGCGTTTACAATTGTAAACGCATCTTTTTGTGAGTTTACGATCGGCGTTCGTGATCGCCGTTTTTCAGTGATTCTACAAAAGTGAGCATGAACGCAATCGTGTTTTAAACTAAACACGTAACAGATGCCTGATTCTGGCCGTCAAAATCAAGCATGAACGCGCCCTTAGAAAGACTGCTTGCGCAGCTTGTAGTTGAAAACTTGGATTGCTCGTTGTTTTAGTCCCGTGTGAACCCTGCTCAACAATGATCATTGTTTATAACTTCAAGGTTTTGGTAGCGTGTGAACATGCCTAATAAGTTATTTCCACATTCCTAAAGTGTTCATGTTAAATCTCTCCTGTGGCCCAACCCTTAGGGACCTACTGTATCCAGGTGAATAGAACGTAAAGTGTATCACTCCAATTGGTCAATGGGATGTATTGATCCATCCACTATTATCCTCTGCCATACCTTCTTTGCCAGTTTAAGCAAATCGTTTCGTCAGTTGATGTTGCTGACACCCAATAAGCGTAGGCCCCATGACACTGCATCGTTCAGGGCTGTATTTTCTCAAAAGCATACAGGATTAGGGTTAGTGTTTCTTGGTTTTAGGTACTTAAAGGCATTGTTAAACAATGTTTCCAGTTTTAATAATTTGAGATGCATGGCCCTACGTGTTATCAGTGTCTGTGATATGGTGTAACATTGAAGCCCTAAACAAAATTTGTCCTCAGAATAATAATGAAGTGTTTCAAAAAAGTAAAACAATTTAAGCGACCATTTTTTTACCATACTGATTTTCCCCATTAGACTGTGGTGTTTTAAAAACAATTTGGAAATTTGAAATTTCGAATTCCAATCATATTCTTGATAATCAAACAAGGGATTGGCTTGTAAAATGTCATGTGATTCATTTATGACCTAAAGTTTGTTTACAGTTATGATTGCAGCATGACCTTATTTATAAATCCAAGATTTGTTATTATTTTGTTTAGAATCAGAGGCAAGTTACCTACCGGTAATAGTATACCTTCAAACGAACGTCACCTAAACTCTAACCGTATGAACTTTAACTTTAATCCTAATCCTAAACCTAAAACCCAATTTCAACCCTTTACAACTAACAAATGCATGTATGTCTGGTCAACATCCATGGACTCCGAGCATCATTACACCATGACCCAGTTAGGGAATTCTTAGGGTTACACAACAGTGACTGACTTGTGATTATTATTGTTTAGATACCCTTCACTTGTTATTCCTCTTAATCTTTTAACACTGAAAACTATGGATTGATTTTGTATCACTTGAGCCTGACTCTCCTAAAGAAGTCTTTAGGTACAACCATTGATTGCTAATCCCCTCTGATAGGATGGAGAAGAATTACAGTAGGCTAATCCTGTGAAGTTTGTATAGATTGTATTCATGGCATGACTCCAGCCCCCTTCTTCTTCTTCTTCTTCTTTGGGTTAAGTCTACCTCCTTCACAGTTGAAGATTCTCTCAAGCATATAGCCCCCATACAGGCACAGCGGAGCACCCCAATTACCGTGCGATCGACTCTCGTCCAGTAAACATCATTTGCATAAAATCAACAATTGTGTACCGATCGATGCGAAAAAAAGTAAACAAATTTCGAGGACAAATTCTTCATTAATGTGATGAATATCACCAATCAAAGCTACTAAATCGAGTATTTAATAAATTTGCAAGACACTCATGTGTATAAAAAGAGTTATTGATGCACAGAAAATGTGAAATTTAAGGGATAGTTTTGACGAACAAAAACGAAAAATATGAGATACAAAATCACCGTAAAATTCACCATTTCTTTTAGAGCGAGAAAGAATTGGCTCGTATGAACAAAAAGAAAATTTAATAGTCTCAATCCTTGTGAAATATCTCTTTTCGTAGTTGCTTGATAGGGTCGTAACAGAGAAAAACATACCCCAATGTCCGAATCTCATCGAACAAAAATAATCCTTCGTTGTCGCAAAATTGTTTGACCAGTCCCATACATTCAAATGTGTGTCATGTCTGAACCTCGCGTGTGCGTGGCTATACATGTCTTGCCAGCCGACTGCACACGTGCACGATAATGGCTCAGCTGTTTCGATCTGGCCTGCACCGGGCCTAAGACGCATGCGCAGTACATCGCTGAGATCGATGACGTCATGTTCAATGAGTTCGCTGACTACAACTTTTAAAAATGAAGCCCCATGAAAAAGAACGTTATAACAAAAAAAAATACAGCGGAGAAGCGAAAATTTCGCCCATGTATAGATTCAACCCTAATGAATATTCATACCAAGTCTCTACTTCGTGCATTGCTTGATAGGGTCATCACCTTATAAAGTAGACGTCGTGTTTTTCGAGGGGCGAAGCTCAAAATACATTAATATCTCGAGTTTTATTCCATGGAATTTCGTATTTATTTCACTGACATAAAATTCATAATAATTTTAGTTAGTATGGAAAGTTTCATAGCGATATTGGCAGTAATAAAGGCGCAACGCGAATTTTAAGATTTGACATTCTAGCACACACATGTTCGGATTCACGCAGATGTCCGTTGGTTATTCAAATAGAACGGGCCGCTAATGATATGCAAATTGGGGTGCTCCGCCGTGCCTGCATAGAGTGGAAGCTTTTTGTTCAGACGTTATGTCAGAGATTATGTAAGAAATAGTGACTGCTTGTGAAAGTCACATGTATGACATAATGACACTCCTGGCATTCTAGTATTGGAGAGTATAGTTGACCCAGTTTTAGTGACCACCTGGCCATAGAGACCACATATTTTGTTTCCCTTTATAATCATTTCCTATAGCCCGCTATTTCTGATTCTGACAATCAGCCCGATGTTACAAATCGCGTCCTCATCAGCTTGAAACTCAAGCTCAAGAATGTTTGCTCAGTGTTTGCGCATAGTGCAAGTCTTCGGGCTGGTGAAGCTGGACCGGACAAATAGCGGGCTATATTGCAAACTATTCCAAGATATCTCGGGAAGATTTCCCAATCGTCTTCACCGGCCAAATAGCCCGCTATTTTGTGATCGGGTTCATTTCCTATTTGGCAAACTGGATGGAGCTGATGAGGACAGACCTAGTGAAAAGAAAGTGTTCATCCGTGAAAGAATGTATTGATCAATTGCAATCAATGACCTTGAATGGTCAAACTGTGTAGAGTTTGTATCGATTGATATCGTTTTAAATCAAGTCAGATCGCTTCATACCAAACATACTGAAAGGTCTAGGTATGTTACTGCATGAAATAAGCTTTAAAAGAATTATGGATCCTGTAGTACTATGTGGAGTACCGATAGGGTCTACGGATTGCTTTTTTTGGCCTCACATTAATATTATAAACCTTAGATTCTTCTAATCTTTCGGAAATGTTTGTGTAAGAACTTTAAAAAAATGGAATGTAATAAATAATTAATAATTCCCCTTTTGCTTTTTGAGAGATTCTTAGTTTTTGCAAGTATGAGGAGGACACCAAAATGAATTTGAGTAATACTTTCTTTTGTATTAGTTACCCGGTACATGCTGTGTGTGTGGAGGGAATTTGACTTCAATGTTGCGCCAGCATGTACCGATGTAATTAGAAAGACTGCTTGCGCAGCTTGTAGTTGAAAACTTGGATTGCTCGTTGTTTTAGTCCCGTGTGAACCCTGCTCAACAATGATCATTGTTTATAACTTCAAGGTTTTGGTAGCGTGTGAACATGCCTAATAAGTTATTTCCACATTCCTAAAGTGTTCATGTTAAATCTCTCCTGTGGCCCAACCCTTAGGGACCTACTGTATCCAGGTGAATAGAACGTAAAGTGTATCACTCCAATTGGTCAATGGGATGTATTGATCACGATCCATCCACTATTATCCTCTGCCATACCTTCTTTGCCAGTTTAAGCAAATCGTTTCGTCAGTTGATGTTGCTGACACCCAATAAGCGTAGGCCCCATGACACTGCATCGTTCAGGGCTGTATTTTCTCAAAAGCATACAGGATTAGGGTTAGTGTTTCTTGGTTTTAGGTACTTAAAGGCATTGTTAAACAATGTTTCCAGTTTTAATAATTTGAGATGCATGGCCCTACGTGTTATCAGTGTCTGTGATATGGTGTAACATTGAAGCCCTAAACAAAATTTGTCCTCAGAATAATAATGAAGTGTTTCAAAAAAGTAAAACAATTTAAGCGACCATTTTTTTACCATACTGATTTTCCCCATTAGACTGTGGTGTTTTAAAAACAATTTGGAAATTTGAAATTTCGAATTCCAATCATATTCTTGATAATCAAACAAGGGATTGGCTTGTAAAATGTCATGTGATTCATTTATGACCTAATGTTTGTTTACAGTTATGATTGCAGCATGACCTTATTTATAAATCCAAGATTTGTTATTATTTTGTTTAGAATCAGAGGCAAGTTACCTACCGGTAATAGTGTAGGGTTGCGGTTCTAACACTAATTCCTAGCACTCTTAACACAGAGGCAGCCCAGCAGACATGTTGTAGGATTGATAACTACTGGCTAACTGACCAGGTTTTAATGTAGCAAAGCATACAGCATTCTATGTAGCATTCCACATACATTCCATGCAAAGTAGAAGAAACCAATAAATATTCATAATAGTCCCATACAAGTATAAATCAACATCACAAAGTATTCTTGAATATTCAAACATAAACAAAGGATATATATTGAATATTCATAGTATATGTAAATTATACTATAAGCTTGACTGCATCAGGTGAACATTGAAACCAATGAGAGAGAGAGAGAGATAGACAGATGAAAGGATGAAAAGGGTGAATGTGAATGAGGGATGACCTATTAATATGAAAGGGATGAATCATGGATATGAGGGGGAGTTTCAGAAGTTCAAAATAAATCCCTACAAACTAGTCTTCCTCTTACAGAAAAATGTCCTCATTTTATAAGGCATTGTCCTTTCTTTGATTACCGAAACATCTAACACATTAAACATCTTCCAAAATGATACTTCTACCTTTTCCTCTTGAGAATCACTATCAATATAATATCCTTTTTTTCCTTTTAAAGAAAATAAAAACAAAACCTTACTACCTGTAAGCATATATATATATATACAAATGTACAAAACAAATGAATTTTACTCGTATATAAATGAATTATGACTTATGACTCAAATGTACAGAGTATTAGCTTAACATACATGTATAAGCTGAAAAGAAAAAAAGAAAAAATCTGCAAAAACCACATGAATTTATATATATCTGAGCTTTCCCGCTTCTAATCCGTTTCACTTTTATCCCGGGGAAACACTTCCCGATTCCAATGGTAAAATAGAAACAACTATAAATACAGTGTATCTGCCTTTCTAAAAAAAAACAATCGACTCAAAAAGTTGTAGCAATCCTAACAAAATACTTCTTTATCTTCAAACGCTGTTCCCTTTGCCTCTAAAGTCAAACAAAGTTTCAAATTTGTTATACCTTCATGCACTATCTTGAGCGAACAATAAGGGAATCTAATCATTAGAGGTGAATACCTTAGAAAAAATAAAAAATTCTTGTACCTTCGAAAAATGAACAATCGTATCACTTAATAAAAATACCTCCAAAAAAAAAAAAAAAAAAAAATCATTCTTGGACCTTCGAAAAATGAAAAATCCTATCACTTGAAAATAGAATTTTTTTTCTGTTTATAGAAGTTACATGAGTATATTTAATTACATAATATCCATAACACATGATTATCACACTATCGCAATATCTAAACATATTGTATCACATGCAGTCATTTAAAGTTTTCTACAGCATCCTTGCTTTGATGAGCAAAATGACTCCTTAAAAGAATAAAACATTTCCAACTGAGATTGAGCCAGCGCCTGCCTTGTCACTTGTAGCTAGCAAAGATTAAATCCACAACAACAAAAAAAAATCATTATCAGTGCAAACATCTCGTACCCTTCAATAACATTGTACCTCTGAATATTACATAATGCATGAGAAGTGGTCACATTCAAATGTAATATTTTTCTTTTCTTATTGTCAAAAATATTTGGATCGACCAAACAAAATACAAACATATCCTCACATAAAGACTATAATGAATCACATTTTTTTTTGTCAGTCTTTTTTAAAAAAAAAAACAACTACCAAAATAATGATATTTCTCTCTTGACAATCAACAACTTTCCATTTACTTTGTCAAGACGCATGCAAAATTAAGAAAATCCACTTTTTTCTTCTTGGTTTTGTCTTAACCTCAAGAATTTCCAATGCTATGAATACAAATATTATAAATACGTATCTTGCAAAAGTTGCAATATATGAACATGAACAATATACCAATCTATTTTGGATCTTTCCCCAAATTGTTAACAATCAATGGTCCATATTATGATGTACAGTGTATTAATCATTAATAATACACACACAAATGTAATTCACATGTAGCAGTTCTGTAATTAAACAAAAAAAATCGCGAGAAATGTAGAAGGAAGTACAGTCCATTTCAATTCTTATTTGACTAACGCTCACAATTCTCAGTCCATAATTTATGTTCATGTCCATGTTCTGACCCGTACAGAACTCATGAAATACACAGTCCATTAAATATCAAAACCGCTCAAAAATGTTGCCGAGTCCACAAAGTCAAATATATTGAACAGTCCAGTTTAGCATTTAAAGTTCAAATGAGTTTGAATGTCTCTGTCATTCATGATCACAGTCCAATCAATATTGTAATTTTCCATAACCGAAAGTTGACAGTTGAAACGTTCTTTTTTCCTGACGGAAATGTCGACTTCAGACTAATGAAATGTTCAATACCTCTCAATATCGGAAAAATTGTCACATTTGGTAATCGCTATACTTCTGCGGTTTGTGGACGCGTCTACCAGAGCGAGTTTGAGTTAAATGCGTTGTGGTGTCCTCTTGCGTCGTGGTGTCGTCTTGCATAGTGCGGGGTGTACGTTGGTACGCTGATGCACCAGTTGATGGTTGAGTGGTGTGTTGCTGGTCGTTGACCTCGGGGTTGACATCAGGGTAGACATCGGGGTTGACATCGGGGTTGACATCGGGGAGGACATCGGGGTTGACATCGGGGTTGACATCGGGGTTGACATCAGGGTTTTCTCTAGAGGGCCCTGGTCTATGGAAATGGTCTGGGGAGTTAACCTGTCGCTCTCGAATCTGTCGCTGCAATGATTGAGTTGATGACTGACCATTAGACGCCTCTGACCAAGATGGCTGGTCAGAATTGCCTAACTCAGAGTGGATTGGTTGTTGAACCGCTGGAACCTGGAGGTCTTCTGGCGGCCGGAACTGATTAGCTTGTGTTGGAGTGTTAGTTGACCATGGCATCTCTATTGAAGAGTGAGATGCCAAATGAGATGAAGGAGTTATGTCAGGCCTTGCCTGATTACGTGAAGTTGAAGGTCCTTTCCCTTGTAGAAAAGCTCTAGATCTGAAGAGTTTGAGTCTGTTGTGATGAACCAGTTTCTTTGCACCTTCATTATGAATGTCGGCTATCAGATAGTTAAGTTTATCTGGTGAGGATGAGACGATGATGAAAGGTCCCTTCCAGTTGGGCTCCAGTTTGCGTCTAGCATTGACGGGATTGTGTAACCAAACTAGATCTCCTGGTGCATACTTGATGGTCCTAGTTGACGCATCATAGTCCCTTTTCTGCCTGAGTTGAGCTTGTTCTGCCTTCTGTCTGGTATGTTGGAAAGCCTGTCTTAGCCGGGAACACACATCAGTGACATACTCTTGAGGAGAATCGTATGACTGAGTCATGATAGGACAAGTGACACTAGCTGGGGTCCTTGCTTCACGACCATGCATGATGAAATAGGGTGTCATGCCAGTGCTTGTGTGGACACTGGTGTTGTAGGCTAGCTGCAATTGATGTACGTGCTTGTCCCAGTCACCTCCTTGATCTGCTATGTACTTAGCAAGTTGTTCTTTGATAACTCTGTTCGCCCTTTCAACGATGCCAGCTCCCTGTGGGTGGTAAGGGGATGATCGAGATTTGCGAATGCCGAGCCTCTTGCAGAGATCCTGGACTAGTCTGGACTCAAATTGTCTTCCTTGGTCTGTATGTAGTGACTCAGGAACTCCATGCTCCTTGATGTATTCTTCGAATAAGTGTCCAGCCACAGTCTGGGCGGTCTGGTCTCGCATGGGGTAAATATTGGTGTATTTACTAAAGTGATCAACAACAACCAAAATATAGTGGTACCCGCTTCTTGAAGTAGGCAGCTCGGCTATATCAGCGAAAACCATTTGAAGAGGGTGATCGGTCTTTATGCTCTGGAGTGGAGCTTGGTGCTTAGGACTTGGAGATCTAATCGACTCGCAGGCAGGACAAGTTCTGCAGTAGTCGGTTATATCCTTGTGCATGAATGGCCAAAAGCACATAGATTCAGCCCTGTGTAGTGTGCGTTGAACTCCGAAGTGCCCAGAGGATGGATTACCATGTATCTCTTGCAGGACTTGAGGGATAAGAGATTCTGGCACAACTACCTGAAGAGAGGACGAACCTGAGTTGTCTTGTCGTCGTCGGTATAAGAGATCATTCTCAAGTACAAAACGAGGGAGTTGCCATAGGAGACGTCGTAGACGAGGTGATTGTCGTCTAACTTCCCTCACTGTTGGATGACGTACTTCCTTGATGTACTTGATTAAACTCCGAATGTCTTTGTCGTGTTGCTGATGATATTGCAAATCAGCATGATGGTTAGCGAGGATAAAGTTCTCGGGAGCTTTATCAGCCATTGAGTTGGATGACTTTGGAACGGTTGCTTCTTGGTTTGGTTGAGAGGTAGAGGAGCGTGTGTTCACCATACTAACAGGGTGTGTAACATCTTCCGGCATGCGTGACATCGCATCAGCGTTTTGATGTGAAGTGCCCTTCTTGTGAGTTATGGTGAAAGAATATGCATTCAACTCAACAATCCATCTTGCTCTCCGTCCTGTCGCATCGTCTTGGATAGGCACACTATTGTAACCCAACAGAGGGCGATGGTCAGTGAGAATGTTAAACTCTTGGCCCCTAAGATAATGTCTGAAATGGCGGATTGACGAGATAACTGCCCACAGTTCCCTATCGTAGGTAGACCATCTACGCTGGGACTCAGTAAGCTTCCGACTGTAGAAAGCAACCACTCGGTCATTACCATCTTGCAACTGAGAGAGTACGGCTCCAATAGCATCTTGTGAAGCATCAGTGGCTAAGCTAAACTTGTTGTTGAAGTCTGGGTACGCAAGGATTGGTGGGCTTGTGAGAGACGACTTCAGCTGGTTGAAGGCTTCCTCACAATCATCAGTCCAGATGAATTTCTTGCCTTTATGAGTCAAGTCAGTGAGTGGAGATGCTACTTGAGCAAAACTTGGCATAAACCGACGATAGTAGGAGGCAAGTCCTAGAAATGCTCTCACTTGGGTTGGAGTCTTAGGTTGAGGCCAGGATGAGACTTTCTCGGTGTTGACTGGATCGGGGCGAACTCCAGTAGTACTGATCACATGTCCCAGATAGGTTACTTCCTTTCGAAAGAATTGGCATTTCGAAGGTTTCAGCTTGAGACTGGCTTCTCGGAATCGTTGTAAGACTTCCCGGAGATTGTGTAGGTGATCTTGAAATGTCTTGCCGAGTATAATGCAATCATCTAAGTAGATAAGACATGTTGACCAATGGAGACCATGGAGTACGGCTTCCATTACTCGCTGGAACGTCATTGGCGCGTTGACTAAACCAAATGGCATTACCTTAAACTGATAGAGGCCAGTTCCAGTGGTAAATGCGGTCTTCTCCTTGTCTTTCGGATCCAAAGGGATCTGCCAATAGCCTGAAGATAGGTCAATTACACTGAAGTAGGACGAGGAGGACAAAGCATCGATAGAATCATCCTGTCGTGGAATTGGATGCGAATCCCGTACCGTAACAGCATTCAAAGCTCTGTAGTCAACACAAAACCTGTAAGTCTTGTCCTTCTTTCGCACCATAACGATGGGGCTTGCCCATGGACTAAAACTTTCCTCGATGATGTCTCGACGAAGTAGCTCATCAACCTGGTTCTGGATCTCGACTCTCATAGTCGGTGAAGTCCTGTATGCCCTTTTACGAGTTGGTGTCTCTGTTGATGTAGTGATGTCATGGTAGGCGAGTTTAGTCTGTCCAATATCCTCGGATGTGCTGCTGAAAACATCAGAGTATGAATTGAGTAGACTTTCAGCACACTCATACTCGGTCTTGGACAGACTAGAAGTAGGAAGCATCGACGAAGCTTGAAAAGACGAACTTTTCTGTGTGCCAGCTACAATACTGTCGATGATCTCATATTCTTCTTCACTGTCTCCAGTAGTAGAATAGAATTGCCCAAGGGTGGTGTCCGCAGCTAATTGTACTGTCTCAGATGAAGGGTTTATCAGCCTGAGTAAGACGATACCATCTTGCGGTCGAGATAGAGACCTTGCACCTGCTACATGGAGATGGTCATGTATGGAAGGCTCAAAGATTCCATCGTAGTCTTGTGGAATCACATCAGGCTGAGGGGGAATAAGTCGGCCTTGGACATGTACCTCACTCATTCCAGGAAGAGTTGCCTTTCCTATCAGCGAAACATTGCACTTGAGTGGCACTTGATATTGACGACGGTCGACCAGTGGAATACTCGTACCAGGCATAGTGAATGTCGTAGTAGATAGAGTGGCATCATGTTTGAACATGAAATCCCAACCAAGAACGAAAGGATGAGTTATGTTCCTTGCAACATTGAACATATGTCTGGTTGTTTTGTTACCAAGATGGATGGTGGGAGAGGTTGTGCCAATGATGTCAATGCCTTCTCTGGTTATCGTTGAAGCCAGAGTCGTCGACTTCTGTAATATACTTCGCTGGCCTTCTGGGATTGAGTAGTAGAAATCTGCACTCATCAGTGATATAAATGAACCACTGTCAATAAAAGCCAAAATATATGAGTTGTCAACGATTGCAGGAATATACGGTGGCGGAGGTGAAGGAGAAGAATGATCATTAACGGCCGAAGTAGATGGAGAATGAGATTGGTTTTCAGTTTGAGTCTGTTTGGTCAAGAGTGGTGAAGTTGATGAGTGACTCTCCTCACCAACTACCAGTAGTTTCCCTGGTCATCGAAACGAACCTTCCTGTGCTGTTCACCGTTCAACTGATGATAAGGGGTATCTCTTGTACCAGAGGGGTGGCGGTTGTCAGAACGTGGAGACTGCCAGTTAGCTTGGTTTGAGTATCTTGACTGTTGCGGGCTAGCAGAACTACCATCATCGTATGCATTACGCCTGGGTGGGGTTGACCCGCGAAGTGTGCGATGATGTGTAGGGCTCTGAGTGCGGTGGTGACGTAGGGGGCTGGGCGACCTGAAGCGTCGTTGATGTGGTTGGTATGGGCTAGGCGATCGAGATGGTTGGCGCCAATGATCATCTGAATATCGGCGACTCGACCGAGACGGGTGGTCATAAGGACTTGGTGATCTCGACGGTTGGAGACGACGATCAGAGAATTGAGGTCGAGGTGTAGAGTTGCGTTTCTCCAACTTGAGTTCTAGCTCATCTAAACGCTGTAAAACCTTCTCAAGCGTCGCCGAGGTGGCATCCCTCTTCGGAGAAGTTGACGCAATGGTAAAGTCTGTTGCCACTGATGGTTGCCCCAACCGATTCGCCCTTTCAACTCGCACCGCAACATCCAGTGCCTCGCTAAACGACGTCGCACCCATCTCATGTATTCTTATCTGCAGGGGTTTGTCAATACCGGCGAGAAATCTGCGAAATTTCTCTCCATCCTTTCCTGCAGTGTCATAATTAGGGAAAGCTTCCTCCACTAGTGTCGTAATTGCTGCCGCAAAAACTTCCAAAACCTCATTCTGTTGCCGCTTCCGAGCATCGATACATGACTTGAACGTGGTCAAATAATTAGTATTCCCAAAAACAGCAGAAAGTTTCTTTCTAACCACACTGTAGTCTTGTTGTTCTGTGCTCGGAATACTCTCCCAAACTATGAATGCCGCACCCGCTAGTCTGGATGGGAGGATGAGATGCAGTTTTCTTTCTGTCTGGGGAAGAACTTCAACCGCTACTTCCAGCCTTCGTACCCACTGCCCAAAATTCCTACCGTCTTCTCCAGTGAAGACCTCAGGGAGGTCTAGACGAAATGTACTCATGATGCCTAAAATCCGTAATACGTGAAAGTCAGTCTTGAATTGCAAGCATTGGTAAACCTGAAATTGCAAGAACACATCTAACCCACTATGAAATGTGTTGAGTCCATACAGGTTTCACACTAAAAAACATGGATCCAAATACACTGATTCACTCAGATATTTCACTAACTTCAGAAGATGCATGTAGAAGAATTCGCGAAGGAGGAAGAATTCTACTGAAGCAGGATGAAAAATAACATTGGCAGGAGCACAGTAGAAACAGCGCCTTTCGAAAAGGGTGAACTAAATTACCTGAAGTAGGAAGCAAATTCACGAAGCAGGGCGTAACTGTATCAATCGAAGCAGGATGAAAAGATAACCAAAACCTTGACTATCAGCCGCCGCTGGATGAAGCTGCCTGAAGCTCTGGGGAAAAAGAGGCTAGAAAAACACCGCTGCCACCAATGTAGGGTTGCGGTTCTAACACTAATTCCTAGCACTCTTAACACAGAGGCAGCCCAGCAGACATGTTGTAGGATTGATAACTACTGGCTAACTGACCAGGTTTTAATGTAGCAAAGCATACAGCATTCTATGTAGCATTCCACATACATTCCATGCAAAGTAGAAGAAACCAATAAATATTCATAATAGTCCCATACAAGTATAAATCAACATCACAAAGTATTCTTGAATATTCAAACATAAACAAAGGATATATATTGAATATTCATAGTATATGTAAATTATACTATAAGCTTGACTGCATCAGGTGAACATTGAAACCAATGAGAGAGAGAGAGAGATAGACAGATGAAAGGATGAAAAGGGTGAATGTGAATGAGGGATGACCTATTAATATGAAAGGGATGAATCATGGATATGAGGGGGAGTTTCAGAAGTTCAAAATAAATCCCTACAATAGTATACCTTCAAACGAACGTCACCTAAACTCTAACCGTATGAACTTTAACTTTAATCCTAATCCTAAACCTAAAACCCAATTTCAACCCTTTACAACTAACAAATGCATGTATGTCTGGTCAACATCCATGGACTCCGAGCATCATTACATCATGACCCAGTTAGGGAATTCTTAGGGTTACACAACAGTGACTGACTTGTGATTATTATTGTTTAGATACCCTTCACTTGTTATTCCTCTTAATCTTTTAACACTGAAAACTATGGATTGATTTTGTATCACTTGAGCCTGACTCTCCTAAAGAAGTCTTTAGGTACAACCATTGATTGCTAATCCCCTCTGATAGGATGGAGAAGAATTACAGTAGGCTAATCCTGTGAAGTTTGTATAGATTGTATTCATGGCATGACTCCAGCCCCCTTCTTCTTCTTCTTCTTCTTCTTTGGGTTAAGTCTACCTCCTTCACAGTTGAAGATTCTCTCAAGCATATAGCCCCCATAGAGTGGAAGCTTTTTGTTCAGACGTTATGTCAGAGATTATGTAAGAAATAGTGACTGCTTGTGAAAGTCACATGTATGACATAATGACACTCCTGGCATTCTAGTATTGGAGAGTATAGTTGACCCAGTTTTAGTGACCACCTGGTTATGTAAGATATAGTGAATGCTTGAGTAACACTTTGAAAGTCACATGTATGACATAATGACACTCCTGGCATTCTAGTATTGGAGAGTATAGTTGACCCAGTTTTAGTGACCACCTGGCCATAGAGACCACATATTTTGTTTCCCTTTATAATCATTTCCTATTGAAACCTGTACAAACTAAAACAGAGTGTCTATATAGAGACGATAGACAACCTGCCTGTAAAGACCACTTTGCGCATCACCCTTGACTGAGAGCAGTGTTTAAATAAAGGTTCCAATGTAGGTACTGATACTGTGAAACCTGTGTAGAAAGATCGACCACCCAGGGGAGATAAAAAAAATGGTCCTTTCAGAATTACAGGCAGGTTACTGAACACAGATTTCCGTTAATCCATGTTGAAGAAAAAAAAACAACAACAACAACAAAGACGGATGATCTTTCTACAGGTTTTCTACTATAAAAATGCAGGTTCAACAGAATATACAACGATGAACCATCAAATTAGGAACAGTTTTGTTTTCCTCATTATTTTGTAAAGCATGAATCCTTGACAGTAGCCCTATAGGTATTGACCTAGAATCTGTTTTTAGAAGGGGTCCGTATTTCATTTGACTTTGTTTAACTCTGCAGAATTCCTGTTTTCATTTAGAGTGCGAATGACATCTTCCTAAACACATTAGTGACAGAACCTGTTTAATATGAACTCTGTTGTGAGATAATATTGAATGAAAGCTTGAAGATAACTCTCTCGGGTAAATTGTTATCAAGTTCTAATGGAGAATGTTGAAGTGAATACTTGTCCTTCATCTTTGCATCTTGACAAAAGTTTGTTCACCCATTGCCTTAGGCTTGTCTGAGCTATTATTTTACATAATTTATCAAATAGTTGACAAGCATAATCCCTAAACAGATGTATTTTGTTGTTTGGAGAATTGTTTTCAGACTAACTAAATGCAGAAACACTCGTGATTTTGAATACATCAGAAAACTGGTCTGTTACTCTGTTTAAATAATTAATGTTTTTTTTACTCGAAGAAATGTCAACAATTTTAGAGCGACAATTGAAAAAGTATATTTGTAAAGCGCTTAGAGACATTTGTATTAAGCGCTATATAAAAGCTAAATATTATTATTATTATTATTAAAGGAAACCAAAACCTTCATACTAAGTTACTTTTATTGTAAAGTTTAAAAGATTTGAATAAAATCAGTGAAAATTTGAACAACATCGGGCAAGGAATAAGAAAGTTAGAGCCTTTTGAAATGACTAGTCACTAGAGGGCGGTATTCAATTTGATGACATCATCTGTGAACAACTCTCCATGCCTTTTGTACATAAAATTTCACAATTTTTTTATTTTCTTCGTATTTATTTGTGTTCTTGATCCGACTTCATAACATGTGAAGTAGAATATCATTTTGCATTCTATATATTGCTTTCAGGGGAGTACATTATCTCAATCACAAGAAAGAAGGAAAAACATGAAATTTGATGTACAAAAGGCATGGAGAGTTGTTCACAGATGATGTCATCAAATTGAATACCGCCCTCTAGTGACTAGTCATTTCAAAAAGCTCTTACTTCCTTATTCCTTGCCCGATTTTGTTCAAATTTTCACTGATATTTTTCAAATATCTTAAACTTTACAATAAAAGTAACTTAGTATGAAGGTTTTGGTTTCCTTTAAGTAGAAGATAAAATACTTTGTATGTTTAGGGTGTCCTCTGTCCAGCCAAAAAAGGTCAGAAAATATGATGGTCCCGACTATTTGTAGACATGAGTTTTTTGGAAAGTGTTAAGTGTTGGCACCACCCACTCGACTAGTGATGAGGCGTAAGAACTGAAGAGAATCCATCGGATGGTAAGAACCTCAAGCCAGGAACACATTCTCTCTCCTTCTAGGGCTTACAGAGGATTAATTTGTTGTCAATATTACCCCCATCTTCCTGACTAAATTGCCTTTGAGCTAGACAAGGGGGATGATGTGCCGTAGAAGGGATGACGTACGGTTATTGTCTAGGATGGTTAGAGGGTATTTACGTCATCTTCGTAGGTGCGAGGGAGTAGCATCTTGGGGCAAAATTAAGAAAGTGTTGAACTCTCGATGCCAAAACTCCAATGTTAGGCCTTATATTTTGCCTGTATTATCGACATGCTTGGACAGTATTATGAGGCAATCCCCCAAAGTTGTTATGTTGGGATGAAAGGGTTCCTAAAGTTCTATGATTCAAGTGTTTGTACAAAATGTGTTAAACATAATTTGCATTGTTCATACATGTATATTAATTGAAGAGAATATCGTGTGAGACAGAAATGTAGGTAGGCAGAGAGAAATCAAAAGAGAGAGAGAGAGAGAGAGAGAGAGAGAGAGAGAGAGAGAGAGAGAGAGAGAGAAATAGAGAAATAGAGAGAGGGGGATAGAAGGAAGTAGAGGTGCACAATTTGTGAGAATTTTGTCTGCCATGTTGAGGGCACTCTTTCAATTGACTAACAACCCCCAACCCCCCCCCCCCTTCTCTCGCATGGTGCAACCGCAAGCCTAGGTATATCTACATCACCATGCAAGCTGATACTTACAAGCAGCATCTAATAACTTAGAACTAATGAACACGTCCCACACAAGAACAAAATAGGGGCTAACATGGAAGGCTAGAGTACAGCCTACACTGGCTACAGGGATTATTGAAGTAGCTGGGGGGGGGGGGGGGTTATAACAACCTCCCCTTACAAGCTTCAAGGTTACTGATCTGTTTCTACTGATCTATTTTTCAAGACTGAAAAGGGAAGTAGTACAATAGACATTATGAAAGGAATGTTAATAAAACATGGCTTGACAAAATGGGTCGCAATACAATGATCTTTGATGCCCATTCAGGGTCCAGGTGAGATGTAATAGGATTAATCGATCTTTAGCCCATCATAAAAAGTGTCCTTGTTTAATTATTCAAAATGAGAAGGAAGAGGGGAGAACGTGGAGGAATTACATTGGTTTCTTTTCAAAAATATTCTTGTAATGTTATGTCTAATATTGTAGTCTGTCGCAGGTATTAGCACGAGGACATATCTTCTGAATATAGTATGTCTGCAGGGATGAAAGATTAAAAGAGATTATAATTGCATTTACACTGCAAGCAAAGATCATAGATTTTTCCAGGGAAAAAAAATACACTGGGGATCGGGGCGAATTAGCCCCCCGAAATGCCCAAAATAGCCCCAAAAGTCATAAAAGTCATAAAAGAGCCCCCAAACTGTGCATAGAGTTCAATGCAAAAACAAATTAAAGAGTGTCATTTTCATGCAAGCAAGCTTGAAAAGTAGCCCCCAAAATGTTTTTAATAATTTTGTCCATGGATTTTTCTCACATTCTGGTGTTTCATTGGAAGCTTCTAAGCAATTACTATTAAACATGACAAACCCAAATTGAAAAACCCACCTCTGGGAGTGTGGTTTTTATTTAAACGCCACCAGAATTTCACCAGTTTTTGCAGTGTATGCTTGCTCTCGAAATGATTCCAATGAATTATATTTTTTTCTCTGTCAGGTGACTGTCCTCGCATGCAGAGCAGCTTATTTTTCTGCTTTAATTATTCCCCTTTCATTATTCCCCTTTAACAGCTAAAAGCGCTCAGAGCAATTGTCATCTGATCCAATGTTTGAGCACTTATGAGAAATGTTCCTCTTTAATGTTTGTTTTCAAGGTGATGTTGTTCCCTAGCAACTAAGAGACCACTTGCTCCAGCGAAGAATGCATGGCAACGGAATAATTCAGTTGTATTTTAATGATTTATGAGAGTGCAGTATTGACATTCTGCATAGGTTTTCATGCAATTCGCAGTCAAACCCTTGATCTTTGTTGTGTGTAACAGTGTCTGCACAGTGAGACTATGCTGACAGCATACTGCATAGGCTCTGTATGTTAGCTGCTCCGGACACAGCCAGGGACAGAGTGACATAGCTAGTCTCTGCTCAAGGCTTTAGGAAATGTGTTTCAGTGTCAATTTAAATAGGGTCCATTTTTTTTTTTTTTTGCTGAGTGTAGTGTATGATTATGTTCCTACAGACTAGTTTTCATGGCTGTCTTTAATTTAAATTGTGAATCAAATCTGAAAATCAAATGACACTGGATTTACCATGCAAATTTAAATTACAATACATGTATTGTAGCATTTAGCAGTAATGGGTTTTCTTCTGCCTTATACTGTGGAAATTTTATTAAAAAAGTCTCCTTATATGTGTTACATAAGTCGTACTACACTCAGCGACACTATAAAATGAAAGAAAATTGCCCGAATGGGGCATCTGGCCATTCAAATGTTGATGAGCATTGTCATTTTTCTCCATTTCTATACCTCCCCCCCCCCCCTCCCCCCCCCCCTCCCTCCACAAAAAGAAGTCTTCTACAAACATCTTAATTAGAGGAAAAGACTTTTATTACTTAATTGGATTTCATTTGCCAATCATGTGGATGTGGTTTGGGGTGATAAAAATATCCCTGGATTCAGCAGCGGTTAACTGATACTCGGTCACATTTAATTGTAGATCTTTTTTCTTGTTATGACTTTCTGCAGTAATGTTATAAAAAACTCTGTTTTGACTGCCATCGTTACTTTTTGCAGCCAATCAGAGCCCTTCATTTTTTTCACACGCTTTCCCATATTGTTCCTTTTTTCCTGTTTATCTTGCTCAGTTTTTGCAGTTTTTATCTTTCTAATTATTCTTGCGATTTTAACCGGATGAGTGCAAGACGAAAACCTTCAGTAGTATCTTCACCACTATTCTATGACTTTCTTTATATCATGTTTAAATCTCTTTTCCCCTTCTTATAGACATTTAGTATTACCTTTTCAGTTCCGATAATGAGAGGTTTGTGCTTATACCATGATACAGGAAATCTATTTATACCTAGATACGTTACACATGACAACCGTATGGTAAATAATGCGAAGAGTCGATATGATTTTGATTAATACTTATTTTTTATGGAAAATTAGAAATAAAAGTAAAAGAGGATTACAGATCAATGAATCGATCTTATTTACTGGGGGTATAAGCCACAAATAATACTGGGTGTATAAGCCACAAATATGTTTAAATAATTGAAATTTTTCCCAGGAAACATTGCATTTATCAAAGGAGACCTAGCTGTCGAACATGGAAATTACAATCAAACAGGAGGCTTGTATAATGAGGAAATAACATTGAATAATAAATAGCCCCCTCATTGAAATCACATTAAAAAAAGTCATCTGCAGGGAGACCTGAAATGCAACTCTTTATATCTAGCAGGTGATCTCTATAAATGGGTTGGCATAGTAATACATGTTTAAATGAGAAAGACAGTTTAGTGGACAAATTATGTGCCCTCTGTGTAGTGTCTCTATGCAGGTTGACTGTAATATCAACGTGGAAGGAAAAACAAACACTAATTGAGACAAATCTGTGTCTAAAAAATGTCATTTCAACAATTTTTTCTTTCCTGAATCATAGAATGTTTATTGAGATTATAAAAACATAACAACTTAAATTTTCACCAGAGCTCCCTCCCCCCCCCCCCCCCAAAAAAAAAAATACATTTGTCCTGAAGATTGTTGACTGTATAGGCTTAGGTTTGTATTGTCTGGACCTACTTTGTAGATTTTTTCTATTTATTATGCATGTTTTGAATTCAATATAATTGTGAATTATTTATTATCTCCCTGTTGTTGTTTGTGTTATACCAACGACTATAACCATATGCTGGTACCAGCATATTGCCCATAAAAACATTTGTGTAAAACTGTAAATGTAGGCCATAGAGGTCATGCGTTTGAATCGGCATTCTACAGAATCAGCTGTGTACAGGACATTTTTTTTTCAGCAAGAAAATTTGACTCAACCACATTATTAATTTTCACTCCTGGAAAACACTATACCTACCCCCTCCCCCCTCCCCCCTCCCCCCCTCCCCCCTCCCCCCTCCCCCCTCCCCCCTCAAACTACTGGTCTATCCCACGTGAGGACCTTGAGCGATTGATGCGTTGAATCAGTGATGTCATTGAGGCTTCTTGACCCTGAGCAATGAGTTGGGGCTAATGTTAATGTAATGTTATTTCAGCATCTCTCTATTAAGCCATGGAGTCAGTTCAGGCTATTCACTAACCTGCCTCCAACTACCGGTCTATCCCACATGAGGACCTTGAGCGATTGATGCGTTGACTCAGTGATGTCATTGAGGCTCACAGAGACTAGGCATTACATGAGGGATACGCTACGTGACCCTGGGCGATCATCCCTTTAGCAGTGCATGACCATCAGGACCAGAACAAGGCCTGTGATCTGTGAGGTTTCACCTGGATGGTTATAGGACAGGAGGCCATCTGGACATGACTCCTATTAAATACCATAAGGGTGTATTAATAACAATAGCACCAAGTCCAAGAAGAATGATATATTATCATCAAATTAATAATGCACATTTTGCACTTTCATTCATGAACAAAAAATCAAAATGAAAACACAAACAGTTAGTAAAGAGATCGTTCTTGGAAATCTATGCCATTACAAAGCCTACAAGGGCCTACAAAACCAAAGGTATACATAGGGTTACATTAAAATATGTCAATGATCGTGTGCTATAACTTCCCTTTGAGAAGTAAAATACAGGAATGTATAACATGTTAATCTGTTTCTTTTGTTCTAACAGCTATTTCTTAGAAATAATGCGTTGACCATATGGATAGTCAATTAAGATCGATCGATTCTCATTCTGGATAATAACTCATTAGACAATGTCTGTTATTAATTGTTCTGATCATATAATCACATGATGAAAGAATGTGTCGGGAAGCAATTTAGAAAGTTTAATTGTGTAATATATAAGAATTGATGTAAACTCTAAGGGTTTTGAATCATCAAAATGATACAAAAGTGACTTTATCATCATGAGAGTCACATGCTATGCAGACAGAAATGGGTATGTGGGACTACACACACAGAAATGGGTATGTGGGACTACACACACAGAAATGGGTATGTGGGACTACACACACAGAAATGGGTATGTGGGACTACACACACAGAAATGGGTATGTGGGACTACACACACAGAAATGGGTATGTGGGACTACACACACAGAAATGGGTATGTGAGACTACACACACAGAAATGGGTTTGTGGGACTACACACACATGTGGCATGAATGTTTGGTCCAAATTTTTCAACAATTTCTCATATTTCAAATAATATTTCAAATGTGTGGGAATTTGTATCAAAATAATGTTTTTACATGTGTTTAAATATCAGGGCAGATGAAACTTTTTTTGTGAGGGGAACACAATGCCGCCCCCCCCCCCCCCTTAATTTTTTTAAAAGTCACTTTGTAATGGTGCCATTTGCACCTTAAACTTTCAAAGTGGCACTAAACAGGTTTAACTAGTGCCATGGTATGTGGATGTGTCGTCGCATAATTGTTAATCTACTTGATTCTCAATCCAAGAGTTGAGTGTTCAAATCCAAGCCTACTATCTAGAGTGGCTTTTGGATATTTCATTCGTCAACTTGCCATGTTTTCATAATTATAATAATAATATTAATGTCTTGTTTACCCAGGGTAGCCTCATCAGTATTCCTACTGTTCTCCCTGAGGACCCTGCAATCATATTTATGATGAAATGGAAATATATATTGAGAATTAAAGAAGGCAAGACCTTAATCCACATTTGCCACTCCCCACCCAGGTGTATAATGGGTATATAATATGTACCTGGCAATAGACCATTTCGTAGTTAGCACATGGGTCGAATGACCCCAAATATCCACAGATCTTTTACTCATGGACAAGTCCCACTTTGTGTATTTTAGAATCATCAATGCCAAAGTCATATATGTGCTTCATGAAAAGCTTTTGTTTGCCCTCTCGTATCATAAGAATGTACCATAGGTGCACACATGAATAATGATTACATAACATGAGCACGTATTCCTGTCGGTGGGTTTTACGATTTTATCAGAAATGACCTTTATCTGCCCATGCTGGGGTAATAATAATAACAAGGCCCTCAGAAAGAATGACATTAATCGATCCTGATGTGGCTTCTCTGGATAAACAAAACTATTATTCATTTTTAGTTTTTTGTTATTATTTAACCATTAGCCAGGCTTTATGTCTCCCTTCACTATACAAGGTTACAGGAATGTTGTTTTGATTGTTTCTACC
The DNA here is from genome assembly GCA_035222895.1 of Strongylocentrotus droebachiensis. Taxonomy (NCBI): domain Eukaryota; kingdom Metazoa; phylum Echinodermata; class Echinoidea; order Camarodonta; family Strongylocentrotidae; genus Strongylocentrotus; species Strongylocentrotus droebachiensis. The sequence goes on along the minus strand of JAVYIG010003413.1, from coordinate 98,497 downwards.
AGTAATTTCCGAACGAGGTATCGTATAACATGGACGAATGCTGGTTCGTGCAAATAGATGTTTTAAGAGTTTCAGATCGCATAAGGGGTAAGACGTGAGGGGTATTCCTTTTTAGATCTGTCTTAATTGGCCAGTGATTTGGAATGAATTTTGATTGGTAAGCTAGTTCTGTCTTTGGATTGAGATCATGTAGCCATGATAGAGTTTGTATGTAGGATTTTCAAAACCTCAAATCGGAGGGTAAGTTGGAGCATCATTTTGTTCAGCTATTAAAACATTTTTTTAAATGAGAATGAAACCTGTTTGCTTATCACTTTGACATTTTACCAGTAATGATACTCAACGCAGTTAATGTAATAGGTTAATCCAAACCAAAGCCAGCCTTTTAAGGTACACAATGGAATGAAGCGTGCCATTAAAATAAGTTTTAAAAACAACAGCAACTGCCTGTTTGTATTAAATAGCAGAAGAAGCTATGGTTCATGCGATGGCCATGTACATGCAGATCATCATTTAAATCTTTTACAATTCAGCCACTATGGTACCCGTACCGGTACCGGTATGTATATTAGGAATGAAAAACATATTTTGGATCCGCACATACAAATAACATGTAGCTGTATATTCCTGGCAATAAAAGACCTATTTACAGCAAGAAAGGTGAAAATTGAAATTAGAAATTGCTTTGTCTGGTCTGTTCTATTGTATGTAGCAGCAACATGAACTGGTAGAAGATATACCTTGATAGATTGTTAGTAATTGCACTTAGGCCTGCACGCTTACATTGTAGAAACTTCATATTTGGAGCTCACCCTGTTTTCAATACCGGTAACTAGAAATGGCTTTTAATTTCTTCTTCCCTCCCCTCCAGAATTCCACATTTTAGCAAGAGTAGAACAAAGTTCATGAAATTGCAATTTTTCTTGCGGGGTTTTGTTAATGGATTACCTGATAAGACTTTGTGAAGATGGAGACCTTTGACTGCTATATCCTTGTAGTCTCTATCTTCAAGGCATACATACAGTCCAAGCCATAGTAAACAGTGTTATCACTGACGCACTTTAATGGATTATCAATCAGGTCAATGACGTGTGTCATATGCTAATGAAACGAGAAATCGTTGATACTGGCTAATAGTGGTGAAAATTGTTAAAACAGGTAGTCCATCTGCGCAGTTGCACTGTTAAGTAGCAGTTGACGTAACCCTCTTTTGTTTCGAGTAGGCAGTTGAGACAAAGAATTAATTTGATGATGTTCTTCTCTTCTTTATCTCTCTGTAATGAGCTTTCACGCAACGTGCTTTCAGTCAACGTGGGCATGGAAATGTGACTTTGAAACGTGATCGGTGAAAGAGCAGGAGAGAGAGAGGGAGATAGAGAAATCAAGAGGCCTTAACGTTAAGTTTATTCACTAACGACTTCAAGGAGAGTATGCTCATCTGGTTGTATAGCCACGTGATAACTAGCAACGTTGTTGCTTAGGAGCTCATTAGCAGCCTACCTGTTCAGCCTTTAAGCTTACGTCATCAGCGATAGTGAAGGTGGATGCGGAGGAACTGTTTCGTACTGGACTCAGCGGGGGAGTGTCATTGTTTCCGTCTCGTCGTCGATATTAAATTCTTTGCATCCATCGCTGACTACATCTGTTATGATTTGATATTCTCTTCAAAATTTTTGGTTGTAACCTTATGGTAGCCTTAGTGAAAATTAAGTATTTTCTTTTGTTAAAGACCATGGACTATTCACTATAGACGATTGTTTTGTCAGGATGTGATTTCATTTGATTGTGTGCATTGTATTCACTTGTGGATAACACATTGGAGATACTGTGTTTGCTAATACAGTGAGATCCTGCTTTAGTGACAACCTGTATAGAAAGACCACCTGTCTATGCATGAACATCACGTTTTTGTTTCTATTGAGTAGTGTTTCTCACTGAAGCGTGTACTAAAAAAACCTGTACAGAAAGACCACCTGCCTAGAAAGACCGCTGTTCTTGTCTCCCTTGAGCGGGAGGTTTCTTGTATAGAGAACGATTTTGATTCTCTCCATGTCTTTAATAATGATGGATCACTGAACATTCGTATTGCTTGAAGCTTCTTGATCTATGCAAGGAACTTGATAAGAAATAGTGAGGAATCGAAGCCGATACATCAAGGTCTTGCTCCCTGTACGTATATCGCTGTCTGTGAGGGAGAAGAGGCAGCTAGTGCAAGTAGATATATGTGAAAGCTGGAGTTCTGGAGAGCCAGGGAGAGAGGATATGCACAATTATATTGCTGTACGTGAGGCATGTCCCGTGATTGTCATATCGTTGCGATTTTGTTGACTAGGACACGATCTGTCTAGGACAGACAGCGACCCCCTCTTCCCGTTTTTTGGTCAAAAAATAGTAAAATCAATATTTTTCAAACATACACTATAGCTGTGCAAGCTATGAGACTGGATATTTAAATAGTTCACTGTTTATGAGACTTGCATCAAAAAGATTTGTTGCTTTGTATTTTGGAGACTACTGCTGGGAATTCGTTGACTGACCTGTCATTTTGGGGATTTTACTCCCATTTGGCCAGGATTTCTCTTTGTGAGGTCATCGTATGTAGAAGAGAACCCATTACAGTAGGCTGACTCAAGCTACAACTCAACTTCCCTTTTGTTTCCCCTCCCCGTTCCTGTATCCCCCTGCAAAATAAACAACCTTGCCAGAGCTTACAGTTCCTGTACACTAGCTGGCTTCCCCCTGTCCCCCTTCCCCCATAACGTCGTGCCAGACCCCTGTCCCCTTTCCCCCGTAAAGTCGTGCCAGACCCCCTTCCCCCTCCCTCCCTCCCTCCCTCCTGACAATCATCTCTAGGCTATTACAGTGACGATTGAAACGACTCGTCGCTGAGTAAGGCGAAGGATATCACTTTCTCTCCGTCGCTGCGTAGCTAGCTGATTGTCAGTTGTGCTTGCTTGCTCAGTTGTCGGGTGCTAGCTGCCAGGCAAACTCCACACACCAGCAAGCTCTCCAAGAACTCTCTTTGGGGTTGTTCTGTCGCTTGGCAGACGGACGGACGGAGGGCTTGAGAAACAAAGATCTTCTCTTGGAAAGACAACTCTTTATTGCCTCTTTTTACTCATGTGCTGCTCCTTGTTAAAATGCTGCATTGAATAGTACTGATGAACTTTGTGGAGCTTGAAATTGAACTACATTTACAACGAAGATCTGTACTAAAATGTCTGTCATTGGTGAACTTAGCAATTCTTGATGAATCTCTGTTGTCATCAGAAACTGGATTTTCTTGCATATAACATTCTTATTAAAACATTTTCAAGATTCACGACATCATTGGAACTAAAGGAATTCAGATACAACTGAAAACATTCTGCAGAGTCACTTCCATCTATCTAGACAACAAGCACAAAAGCTGCTTTACTACCTGTGCAACATAACTTAATGCAACATCAAAAATATTTTAAAAAACTTTAAAAAATGACAGCCATTACCAAACCACGCTTTGGATCGCCCGATTCCGGGCGCTATACGTCGGGGATGAACAGCCTCAACTATTTGAGTTCTAATAACTGGTGTGCTCTCGCTGGCTTCGGGAAAGGACAGAAGACCAAGATGTATGATAAGTTCATGCACGAGAGGATATTGAATCTACTCCTGGAGGTAAGTCCTTCTTGCGCTCAGAATGCTCAGCAGCTGTGTGTATAGTCTATATGCTCTGTTAATATCCAAGTGCATAAGATCTTATCTTCCTTGTTGATAAATGAAGGAAATCCGTTGAGAATCAATCAGGCTTGTGTAAAATGTTGCGAGGAGCAGAAAACAAATGTATTTAGATAGAGAGCTTAAATGCTGTACAGTGATCAGAACCTTTTCACTTTCTCTAGTAGCCTCTTGATCTTTCATCTGTCATCTTCCATTTTTTAGGTGAAATAGAAAAAAATATGGAGAATTAAAGAAGGCACATATGAAATTGAATGCAAGAGAAAGTATTTTGATTTAGTATGGATAGCCGATTTCTTGTAGTAATTGTTGTAACATCAATCTATAGTGTCAAAGCAAGGAGGATATGGTCAAACGTTTGTGCCACATACCTATATCATTTCCCTAATCAAAATCAAATAGTCTCAAATTAACTGAAGAATAGTGAATACAGCCCCCCAAATATGTTTTCATCTATCTTTTGTCCAAAATTATTATCCTAAAAATATATTTCCTGTCTTTTTTCATTTTTTTCCTCCTAAGAACATAAAAGGAAAGTAGTCTAAGTTTCAGAGGAAATACTATAAAAATGCAGAGAAAATAGCCCAAAACTTAATATTTCATATGTGAAAAACAATCAGGTTTGCCTTTTTTATATTGATTTTAAAATTATTACCGTAAATGAAAAGGAAAACCTACAAATTGTTATCATACCAAAACAGTGTTGAAGCGGAGTATTAGCAAAGAGGCCACATGTGCACACAAACCTTGTGTGACTCTTAAAGTGATAATTAATTTTTATTAACCAGGGTTACGCAAGGATTACTGTTAAAGAGGTAGCTTAAATAGATTAAACTGATCTTATTTTGTTGCTGCTGATTCAATTGCGAAGCTGTCAATTGCAGGAATGATTTTCATGGTTGGTTCTTGCAAGGTTTCTATGCGATGTAGTTGATATTGCTGCTATTATATTGATGCATCAGAAAAATTTGGAACGCTTCACGATTGCAAGTGGGTTTCAGACTAGGTTTATGGTTAGGGTTAGGCTGGCCAGTGTTTTTTTAACTCAGGGTAAATTCACTTAATGTACGAAATGGACTTTGAGGCAGTTGTAAATTCAGGCATGTGCCACACACACACACATGTAAAACTTTGCAAAGGTGTTACGTATGTCTGTAGGAATCACATGTTCATAGTTGTGTAAGTGATTTTTAATTTGTATTATTTGTCAGTTTTATGCAGCCAAAGTGTGTACAAGTTTTTAGTTTCTTAAGTGATTTGTCATTTTTTTGGAGCCAAAGTATGTTATAATAATACCTGCTTTACTGACAAGCTGCATAGAAAGACCATCTATACAATTATAAGAACAGACCTTTGTTTTCCTCAAATGTTACTCATTGAAAAATGTTTTAAAGTCAGCCTGCATGATCGTCTATTATCCCTCTAATGGTCTTTAAATGTAATAATGATAATAATAAATTCTTGTAAAACTCATATGACTTTAAAAGTGTGTGAAAATAATTTTCTTGATGTGCTTCTAAATAATGAGCTTATGATTACCACCCCAGCATAAGGTTCTGAAGCATTCAAGGAATTTCTTTCTAGCAAGCCCATTTATTTCACCTGGGTAGAGTGTGGCAAATATTTATCTCTTGCCCGAGGACATTCATGCCATGGAAGGGGTTTGAACCCGGTACCTTATTATCCACAAGCTCATGACTTATCAACAAGACCTCAGCACCATGTACAGATTTGATTGTATAAAGACACAGGATGTTGAATCCGACGTGACTTGAAGAACCGATACTGTCTGCAAGCAATGGGGATAAGAACCGATACTTTGGGGAGGTAGTGGGGGGATAAAGTAATAGAATATGACCCGGGCGGGGTGAGTCTATCAACCTACATGCATGACCTTGGAGTCTAAGTGGCCGTGACTTCATATTTCCACTCATGACACTCTGACACTCATGTGGAGTCATCTTTAGTGAATGACAAGTTTTACTGTAATTCACATTTTCACATGGGTGAAAGCAGTTGGATTGGTGATCAGTTTGGTTTAAATGATTAAATGTCTGTCAAGACTCACAATAGACCAACTGAAAATGAAAAAATACCCTTTCAAGAATCATTGCATACCATATATACAGTTTTAAAAAGTGCAAGATGATCACACCAGATCTTGTCTGTTTCATTTTGGTTTACCGTACATTATATAAGGCAACCATGCCATGCTTTGCAATGAATGTCATATATTCAACAAGTTTTTAATTGATTAGTTTGTTTTTATATTGCTGGTCCGAATTATCCATCTACTGGATGATATGCAATTCCGAATCATTTTAAGTCATTTCTTTTGTACAGAATACCATTCTACTCCCAGAATTCTAGATTAGCTCAAAAGAAGCAAACCTCTTGCGGAAGATTTATTGCTGATGTGAAGCTCTTCTGTAAAGTGGGATTGAAGCTTAAATGTCAAGTAGCGGTAGATGTAAAGGAATCTTGAGGGCAATCAAAGCTAACCGACCGACCTGCAGATGGATGGTCGCGGGAAGTGCTACGAGTGTATCATCTAATATCAATTAACCAACCCTATCATCTAACAAGCGCTTCAAGTGTTTCACATCGTGGATCCCAACCGGCATTAGCGGTTCCAAGAATGCAGAAGGGGTACGCGACACATGTTGCAGTTGCGCATCCAATGTCGTTTGAGCCGCGTCAAAGCGTAGTTAATCTCTCCAACTTAAGCTGGGGGGATCCGTGAGAGCCTGGATGGGGGTAATACATACCGATGGAGGACTACGCAGAGTCTGTCAGCTGGGATCACGCGGAGGGCAAGCTCTAAACGTGACTTCTGTATTTCACGTTGCATGCAGGCGAACGTTGTTCTGTTCGGGGGGGGGGGGGGGGGGGGGCAGTCTCAGACTCGGCTCTGTCGTTGCACTTCTCGAATTCAATCTTGGGCGATTAGGAGCAATTGAGAGCTGATGTGTGAAGACTTCTGAAGTGCATTGGATCCCTCTTTTTCTTCTTCCTCTGCCTGAAGTTTTTTGTCTTTCTTATTCTACTCTATGGATCTCTTTACCCTCTCTTTTCCCTCTCTTTTGGATCGCTTTCTCTTTCTTTTTCTCTTCCTTTTTTCTGTTTATTATTCTTCATCATTACCTCTTTCTCTCCTATGAGATGTTCTTTCCATTCTGCTATGTATTTTGCTGACAGTCAGAAGTATGTTATGCCTTTCTAGCTCTCGACAGACATGTAACTGTTTTTTTTTTAACCTTCTTCTCCCCCCTCCCCCCCCCCCCCATATATCTGTCCATGTGCTAATTTCATTTCATTGAAGTCTTTTTATTTTTGATAATTCATTTTGTTCCCTTCGTCAATCAACCCATCCCCCTCCTCCACGGTTAACCTTCGACATGTAAACCACTGTCTGCATGAAGATCAAAGCTCATAATACACAACGCTCACTACCCGTTTAAATCATATTTGTGCTGTCACGTTCTCGACAACATTCAGTATGTGCTAATGAAGTCCTCTCTCATTAGAGAACTCCCAGACTCTTTCTCGTACTCTCTCTCTCTCTCTCTCTCATACTCTCTCTCTCGTACTCTCTCTCTCTCTCTCTCTCTCTCTCTTGTACTATGCATATTTTGCTGTTACATTCTCTCCAACATTCAGTAGGTTCCAATGAAGTTTTCTCATTAGCGAACTCCCTGACTTAATCCTTGCCTCTCAAATTACTGATTTTTTTTTAATGCAATTACGCAGCAAATTTGTTTAATGCATGAGTAGGAGACAGATGGATCGATGGAGAGAATAAATGAGAAGGGTAAAGGAGATAGCCCCTATACAAATTTCAGTACGCTTACACGCGAGCTCGTCAGCGTGCTCGCCAACGAGTTCGTTGACGAGCAAGCAGACGAACTCGCCAGCGAGCTCGTTTCGTTCCAAATATGCAAATTAGCTACGAGCTCGTTGGCGTGCTCGTTGGCGAGCTCGTTGGCATGCTCCAAATATACACGCTCGTCACTGACCGATTAGCTCGTTGGCGAGCTCGTTGGTGTGCTCGTCAACGAGTTCGTCAACGAGTTCGTCGGCGAGTTCGTCGGCGAGTTCGTGAACGAGTTCGTCGACAAGCTCGTCGGCGAGTTCGTCGACAATCTTGTGGAATGGCTGCAAGCTTAATGTAAACTGATTGATACTTCATAATCGATATTGGCAATATCGATATTTCCAATTAGGTAATACCAATATATATCGATATTACCAATTAGGTATATTCTATTCTCAATTGTATTAACTCCATCACATAGATCATTTGAAGTGTATTCAAGAGTAACATTTAAAGTGACTCAGGCTCGTACACATATATATATATACTAAATATGTATATTGTTTCTTGGTTAGTAATCATATAATCAATATCAATCTATCAATCTATTGCTAAAACGTGAATGTAATTGTAAAATGATCAGACAAAATAATCTATTGGTTAATAATGGCAAAAGGAAAATAGAAATCACAAAAATGATGTGCGTTGTCTTAATTTGCTTAACAAATCATGATAAATGTATTTTTCTGTCACACGTGTAAAGTAATAATGAATATTCATGAGATGATTGGTTTCAATTGGCCCTATTAGACTTTAATGGGATTTCAATTGGACCAATCTGCCCCATTAGACTTAAGGTTTTCAATTGGTTTCAATTGGACCAATTGAAGTCCAACTTCAGGCCAATTTGGGTCCCATTAAAGTATAATGGGGCATAGGCCAATGGGGCCAATGGGCCCAATTGGTCCAATAGGGACAATCTGGACCAATTGAAACCATCTGAAGTCCTATTAAATTCCCATTGAAACCTGTTAAAACCTATTGAGACCAATTGAAATCAATTGAAAATTAAATTGGTGTTCAATTAGTTTCAATTGGATTTTCGTCTTGGGTACCTAGTTACAACAAAAAAGTGAGTTAGTGGGGCTGAAGATAAGATCACATATCGCACAACAAAAAAGTTTGCAACAGTCCGTTAATTCCTCTTATGGTACCAGTTGAACTTGAAGCAAATTGTTTGGTTTGACAGAAGCTAAAAAGACAATTAACAGTGCTAATTAACACAGGAATTTACAAGGTCATGGGCTCAGCCTGCAACCTCATATGGTACTGCATGTCCTACAAAATGGCCGCCTATAGCCTTGCTTCAGACTGTATAATTTCCCACTTTTCTGTGGCAGACCTGCCGCAGACTGTTCCTGTGGCATACTGGTATGCGGCAAGTCTGGAGCAAACTTTCGCCCTGCCACAGATCTGCCGCAGACTGTTCCTGTGGCGTACTAGCTGGTATGCGGCAAGTCTGGAGCAAAGTTTCGCCCTGCCGCAGACCGTTCCTGTGGCATACTAGTATGCGGCAAGTCTGGAGCAAAGTTTCATCCTACCGCAGATCTGCCGCAGACTGTTCCTGTGGCATACTGGTATGCGGCAAGTCTGCAGCAAAATTTCTTTCTGCCGCATACTTTGGCATACTCTTTGCCGCAGACTAAAAGTCTGCCGCAGATCTGCGGCAGGTCTGCGGCAGGTCTGCGGCATACTTTTCACTTTCCTATGGGGAGTTTACCCCCGAGCTCGCCACGAGCTCCCCAGTTTAACCCGAGCTCGCCATGAACTCCCCCTTTTACCCACGAGCTCGCCACGAGCTCCCCGTTTTACCCACGAGCTCGCCACGAGCTCCCCCTTTTACCAACGAGCTCGTCACGAGCTCCCCAGTTTATACCCGAGCTCGCCACGAGCTCCACCTTTTACCCACGAGCTCGCCACGAGCTCCCCCTTTTACCAACGAGCTCGTCACGAGCTCCCCCTTTACCCCTGAGCTCGCCCACGAGCTCCCCAGTTTACCCGCGAGTTCGCCACGAGCTCGTGACGAACTCGCGCACGAGCTCGCCAACATTTAGTAAGATCGTTACTAGCGTCCTGGAAGCGTGTTACGAGCTTAAAGCCTAAAAAACGATCTTATTAAGCTTACCACGAGCATAATACGAGTTCGCGACGAACTTAAATTTGTATAGGGGAGAGATAGAGAGGGAATGAGTCAGAAAGGGTACAACAGAAAGTGTAAAAGATACATGATTATAGTTTTATAGGGAAACAAATTGCTGTATTGCTATAAATCAGTAATCGAATCTAAATGGTAATGATAACTAAAATGAATATACAGATATTCAATATTCGGGGGGGGGGGTATGTATTGACAGACAATTGTAAAAGAATTTCTCTAATTCAAAAGAAATAAGTGACTTTATAACTTTGAGAATCATTAATTGAATCTAAACGTATAGTGATGAATACAAGTTTTCTCCATATTTACCAAGAGGGAAAGGGGGGGGGGGGACAAATATCAACAGAAAGTGTGAAATGAGAGAATCATTTATCAATCAAAATAAATTAGTGACTTTATTGCTATGAATCAGTAATTAAATCTCAATACTTCTGGTGATAGATTAATAGGGAGATGATTTCCGTCATCCGTACATGACGAGTCTTGTGATGGTGGCCAGCGAGGAAATTCTCATTAAATCCTGAACCACTTGATATCACATGGAGTTCCCCTTCATGTTATGAATTCATGACTAGTGTTATTCATGTCATGTCGGGTACCTCGGGGGAAAATGTTATCTACTATCATGACCGCCAGGAGAATAATTGTCCTTAGGAGCTAAAATTTAGATTACTTTGCTTCAAATAATGGTGGAGATGACATGGTATAGAGGTTTATTCACTTGACTCTGAATCCGAGGGTTGAGGGTTTATATATACATACATACATATGCAACTGTGGGACTACAAGTCTTTAATATGAACTGACACAGCTTCTCTTGTTTAGTTGTTTTCCTTTTCATCATTTCTCAGCTTTTAGTATTCTTTACAACCTGTGTTCTTGAACTTTCATTGCTCAGTGTTTGATTGTTAGAGAATGTTATTTGTTTTTAAATCAGAGCATGAAACTGTCTACATAAGCTGTATTTTGAAAGGTTTAATCAGTTTGCCGGGGAATTCAGAGAGCTGGCTGCCGATCGAGCTTCGTTTATTTGTCATAATCTTCCCGCTCCCCGCAGAATAGATCCTCGGATCTGTCAGCATTAAAAGTGCTGTAATCCGTAAACTTTTAACCTCCCGGGAAAAGTACAGCCTTGATAGAGCGAAAGAGAGAGAGAGAGAGCAGAATATCATTGCCAGCTCATTCTGCCTCAATTAAACCGCATGTTTAGCATTGTGGAAGTGTCTCTTGCTCAAAAACAATGCTCTCTATTCCGTTTTGATGAGTTTTTAATGTGTTGTTGCTCCAATGTGTGTAACCTAGCTTCACCTTCAGGTGTTGCAATTTTTTTCTTACGCCACATTTTATTTCAAATTTGTTAGTAAGCAAAATGTATGTAAGTTTATTGATCATGAAGATTATTTTGATGATGTGAAGAGAGAGATTGTATTATTTTGTTGTGAGTTGAGAAATACTTGAGTTGATGTCAGTAAAATTCCAGAAATTGCTGACGAAATCTGTTTTTCTTTAAAAGTTACATATACCAGCATCATGATAAGCTTTAAAAAAAATCAATTGTGTTTTTAAGTGAGGCTATTACGATGCTCTAAAGGAATAAAAACACAAAACAGGAGATGTTATTGCGCACTTGTGAAAAGATTGAAGTGAAAGCTGGCTTCATCACAATAGGAAGTTATTTCTTAAGCAATCTTTTGATTGACGCAGATCCAAAAGTGTCACATAGAAGCCGAGATATTTGTTTGATTGCTTGACTGGCACAGGATATCCATCGTTAGCTGTTTTCAGAAATAAATAGAAGATCCGTTTGTGCCAGCAGTTCAAGATTCAAGTTTATTGTCCAGAATAAAACAGAAATGTCTTTACCTTTGGTGTTACATACAATATAAACATAGGTATAAACATGATATTGTATGTTAAGAGACAGAAAGGTGTTAATGTTGTGCAAGAATGATTCAACACCATTCCAAGCTCTCAGCAGATAGTACATAACAACAACATTATTCTGAGTCACATCACATACATGTATGCATTCACACATGGATAGCGAACTGATGTAAATAACAATACCGTAAGTTCCTCTAAGCAAAAAAGAAGAGGAGACAGACAGATAGAGGGAATGAGAGAGAGAAAGAGAAAAAAGAGGGACAAGACAGAAAGAAAGAGATAATGAGAGAAAGAGAGAGAGTGAGAGTTAACGCAATGCTGAGTTTGTTAATGAGATTTGATCATGCTTGGACATGTAGGCCTCCATGTATTGGTGAATAACTGTGTACAGTCAAACCTGCTTTAGCAACCACCTGTACATAAAGACCACTTTATCTGTCTCAGTTGAGTGGTCTTTATACAGGTGTCACTGTACTGCCAGGAAGGCGTGTGATGGAAACTTGTCTTCAGAAAAATTATTTAAACTTTATTGACACTTTTGGCATTCAATGCTCAATGGGCAGTCCTGTGGTAATGGGCAAGAAAATTTAGTATCATGTAATTAGGATGATTATAATTCCATATGACAAAACAATCATTTTTGTTGCTTGGATGCTACACTGTTTCCCATTTTGCAAACTCTCATACAAAATTCAACTTCGCTAAGGTGAATTATCTGGAGAAACATCATCATTTGTTGAACATATTCCAAATTTTTGATGATGTAGTCAACAGACGACACACCTCCATTCTCGATTCCTGGCATCTCTCGCCAACTTTGTTTTGTTTGATTTTCTGTTTTACGTAGTATGGTTAACAATTCAGAGAAGTAAAGTTCAATTAATTGTCGCTGTGTCCGTTTGGCTATCTCGTAGTTGAAGGTTTGCCAACTTTGAAACATGTTTACAACTGTTTTTGAAGTGTTTGAAGTCCAAATCTCTTTGTAGATCAAGAGCATGATAATATTTGTTTTGAAACAGATGTGGGTGATTTTGTATGAATCTGCTTGGATTCGTTGCGGGATTGCTGCAGATTTATAAGATGATATGTTATCATTTCAGTTTGCCTACCCGCTAGTTCATTGCAACCAAATGTTCTATGGACAAGCACAAATGAATAGAACTTTGTTGTACTGTAATCAAATTAAATGCACAAATCTTTGTTAAGTGCCTTGTTACAAATCATTTCATTCAATTCTTACAAATAAATGAATTTCAATTAATCAGAATGCAAATTGCATACATTAGTGTTACTAGGTAAGGACAATCATTATGGCCTGTCCTTTCTTACAACACGTACGCCATCATACATAACAGATCAATAAAACAGTTTGTAAGTTAGGTTCGTGGATGTAATACATCGTGGTAATAGTGGTAAGAGAAGTGCTTTGCACAAACTGGACATGACTTCAAACCACAGCAGGATTATTATGACGTACGTATGTTAACTTCCGTACTCCAAAAACCTTCCTCGGCGCCACTACGGTATTCCTCGTAAAACATTGCCAACCATCTATGGGGGAGGAAGGAAGTGGCTCAATTAATTGAGACATTATCTGTAATGATATTAACCTTCTTGTTTCGGGGAAGCCCTGAATAGTTATTGTTTAATGTGATATCATTTCTGAAGGATGGTAGAGGAGGAGATGTACAGACTTTTTTTTGTAAGGCCTGCTGAGTTTGATTTGTTCTTTTCTTCTAGCACCTTTTCTGAGAGTAGATGTAGATATTGCACTCCACTGTAAACAAAAATTCAACGATACACCTGAGATATTGCCTGGTCTAATATTTATATTGGCATTGGATAGAAATATATTTTCACAAATACACCATGTATGTTCTAATATCCTCCTTAACCATTTCTCTATAGCTGTACTTGGTAACCATGACAATTGTGCTTAAGGATTTCCTGACATAGCAACAACTGATCTATATGTATGCATTAACTCTCCTTGATCAACAATCATTATTTTCAAAGTGAATACCAAACAAAATCCCTGACCACTTGAGAAAAAATTGTTTATGAAATTAAAGATATTGGTATATTTTCTTGTTTTGAGCAGAATTATTGAACTTCATAACATTTGTTTGATAAAGTTTTTCTTTCTTTGTTTGTTTTTTCAGCGGAGAGGTGGGATATCATTTGACCGTGCGGATAAGACAGCTCTTTATGTTCGAATGCTTGGTGAGTAGAGAGGGTGCACATATTACACCCACAGTCTTTTCTAATGTATTTCCTCATTCCTATTCCCTTCTTTTCCCTCCTTTTCCCTCCAAAAAAATAATCTAGACTCATTGGCCAAAATTCACAAAGGAGGTTTAACATAACCCATGGTTTAAACCCTCATTTACATAATCCATGGTTTAAAAATGAGTGCTAAATAAGCGTATCTTGTCCCTGACTGTGTTGCGCTTATTTTGCGCTAATTTTAAACCATGGGTTATGTAAATGAAGATTTAAACTCTGGGTTAAATGTAAACCACCTTGTGAATTCAGGCCATAGACTCTAGACAATATCTATACCCTGGATCTTATCATATTGTCTGACACATCTTCTTCTGCCTCTTCCTCTTCTCGTAAATCAATGATTATAAAGCTAAGAATGACACGGTGACCTGACAAACTTGACCTAGTAGAGGGGCAAGCTAATTGAGATTAATTAGCTCAAGGGTATACCTCTTCCTGCCCCTGACCAACTATCTGTCTATGGACCCAGTTAGGATGACCCCCAGTTAGGATGACCCCCAGTTAGGATGACCCCCTGACTCCTGCCCCCAATATAGAGCCTGATGTACCTTGCCATTAGCCTAGGGGTGCGTTCAGGCAACACCTTTTCACCATATAAACGCAGTTTTCAAAGATGTTTAATTTTAAACATGGTTTAGTTCAAGCAATTTTTCGTCGGTCGTAAAAAAAAAAGTTGTTTTAAAACGCAAACGTAAAAAAATGCATTTTGTGAAGTGATTCTGCTAAAAATCTCTTGAACGCACCCTAAGTTTTCAACTATCGCCCCAGATTTGTCCTCCCCCTCCCGATTGGGCCTATTCCCAGTAGATAGTTTTCTCAAACCTGCCATGTTCAGCAAGCCTAAAAAACTTTCACCCCTTCTTGGGACGATTTGTCTGTTTGGAGCCAGAAGGGCATTATAAACTTATATATTTTAACACAGAGTTAACACCCTTCTGGCTCCATAAAGATGAATTAAGATTGACCCCTGCCCATGGTACAGTCCGTTTCCATGTGGAAATCAAAGTTTGTATGTTTTTAATTAAAGGGGCCAGTTTACACTGGTTGTAATTGTCTTCATCATAGAAATCCAATTTACGTTACCAAGTTAGTCATATCATCTGCTGAAAACCAGAAGAAGATACATGTTAAATAAGTTAAAAATTGAATGGCTTTTGGCTCCTAGCTGACAGAAATTATGATGTCAATAATTTCAACCAGCAAATGAGGAATGTGCCAAATCCTTGTTGTCTTAATTGTTTGTACAAGGTTTAACAGCCTTTTGGTCCCGCCAATAGCCCTCTCCCCTCCCCTGACACCTACACTTCTGGTAGGGGCTCATGCCACACTTCCACATACCGGTATTAAAGGTAATACAAAGTTTTGGGAAATTTTGAAAATTGGGTGGATAGTGATTCTTTACAATTTTGATATATTTGGATGCCCCTGTGGATGTATTATAAGCACTAGGAAATTTAGCCCCTAAAACACTTTTGTTTTCAAGTAAAATTGAATATAAAAATTTACCAGTGCTCCCGGTAAATTTCAAATGGCGCCTACGGCCGTACGATGGTAGCTGCGACCATGAAATTCTCAGAATATGTAGTTGTGATATATAATTTCCAAACGGGAATAGCTAATCGGTCGATTTTAGTCAAGAAAAATTGTTTTATAGCTTAATTAATATCTTGACCTTGGGAGGGAGCTATACAGCATAAAGAGTTTAATAACTATTTATGATTTCATAACTTTAGACTTGATTTCAACCGCGACAACGATGACTGAATATTGTAGGATCGCATATGCTTCCAATATGTTCATTTGAACCAAATTCATGACGCCATACCAAAACTTTGTAATACCTTTAACTAGGAACATATTAATTAATATTCCACTTCACACAATGGCAATGTATGAGTAATGTATAGTGTGGCCCACAAACAGAGCGCCTGTTTGAAACATGACCCAGAATCATTAACAGAAGAATGAGCCCAAATTGGCAGCCTTTTCTCTGCTTTAAAGGTACTTGAAATATCTTTGTGACATAAAACTATAATGCATTGTTTATAATAGCCAATTATATACAATACAATTTTGCAAGTGTAAATATCTAGTGTTGTTATTTGATGTCACAAAATTTAGACAAATCTGGATCACTTGCAATTTTCTCGCAGACTCATTTCCAAAAGTTTCTAGTTTGACAATACTAAGTGACATAGTAAAAAAATGTTTGTTGGCTGTTAAATTGATCTAGGATTTGTTTACCATGTTGGAAAAAAGATATTAGAAAGATGGTATATTAAGGGAAATGTAAGAAGAAGACCTTGATGATTATTTCCCTGAACCTTGTTTTCAAACTTTAGTTAGCATATAGTATTGAGGAAACCAATCTAATGATCTTATTCTTTCAGAAATACTTCACCTTGTAGATATTTGTTTGTTAGCTATGATATTTTGAGGCGATTCTGTGTCTTTATAGATATTCAGGGCCAAATTTCATGATATTTAAACAATTTTATAAAAAGGATTACTTCATCTTTAAAGCATTAAACCCCTTTTGAGTGAGGACGATACAAAACTACCTTGCACAATGCATCCCCATCAACCTTTGTGGAGACTGTATAAAAAGGGTTCCACTTGTGACATAGTAGAACTGGATATATAGAAACTGAAAGTGACATGATGCAAAAATCAAAATATGTTTTCCTATTTTAAGCAATCTTGCAGCAATAGTTGTTTCTGATCAAGAGATACAGGTTCTAATATTACTTGTAAAGAAACTGAAATTTGAAACGAGTTTCACTGTTACGGTTTCTTCAGATATGGCGCAGTAAATTACTGCACACAACAAAGGACTTGTTATGGATGTTGTTGGGACGTTTTCTGAAGCGTGTAATAACGTCATCATATAAAGAACGCCAGGGTTTTGCCTTGTCGTGTCTGAACAAGCCTTTAGTAGTTTTGGCAGAAGTAAAAACAAAAAAAGAAAATTTGTAGATGCTCCTGAAGTCGTATCAGAATAAATATACTTGAGTAAATTACATTAGTTAGTTATCATATAAAATAGAGAGTTTAATGTTGAGCATTGGACAGATTTACAGAGAAGTTGAAAGAAGGGCAGGAAAGAAATTTACCTGCGTAAGACAGGTTTCACTTTAGATTGTGCACATGAATTTCCTTTTATGCAGATGATGGCGGGTTTTTTGTAAAAGATTAAGTTGATAATTCAATGCCTTCAAGTTGATTAGAAGTGAAAGGAAGTGAAAGAGTTTACTTTTGTGGGGGATGAGTTTCATATTCATAGCATTGTTTTTATTGAATCAGTTCGATTGATGCACTTGAATTCCTTTTGTGATGGTTTTGGTCGGAAGTTAAAAATTCAATGTAAAGCATGCAAGTACTTTATTAAAAAGATGAAAGAAGGGAAATAACATATTTCAATTTAGCAGGGGACAAGTTCAACCGGTAGTTTATTGTGGAAAAAAGTCTGAATAAATGCTTGTAAATTCCTTTTTTGTGCGAGATATCTGTATACTACTGGTCATCATAATAATAATAATAATAATAAATTATTATTGGCTCAAAGATCAACTGTTCTCCTCGAAATCTCCTTGCACATGAGACTTGCTAAAATCAGCAAGTATATAAAGGTATCTTTTACAAGTTCTCTGTATACATTTACATTGAATGGAATAATGGTAGTTTATTTTACAGAATACTGAGTGAATCATTTATTCAACAGATTCCCCCCCCCCCACCAATAAAAAAATTTAAAAAATGATAATAATAAATAAATTAAAAAAAACATTGTTGATCCCTTGCATTCAACAAATTGGCCAAAGGTTGCCATGGTTATAATGCTTTATCAGTGACCACCGCTTTGGCAGCAACAGCTCTGAGCTTCGTTTCTTCAAAGATGTAGGATTAGAATTACCGGTAGTGTTTTGATACGGTGTGGTTTAGCTTTAGGGTTAGTGTTAGGTCCAGGGTTGAAATTAGGAATTTGCTTATTGTAGGATTCTGCCACAGAGTAATTTCCACTAAAACATTTAGTCGAACAAATCCATGCCCCTCATATTTTCGAGGTTCAAAGACGAGACTGCAATGTGGAAGTTATTTGACCTCATTCTTTCACTCAACCAGGAAAGTCAGTAGCTTCCTATACGTGGAACTTAATTATGGTTTTGATGTTAGCCCGGGATTATCTCGCTCCTGTTTGGGTTCGGAGCGTGACAGACGCAGGATTTAGATAGATTGTCGGGGCTATGTCAGGCAGAGACACAAGGTCATAAACAAGGTCAGCGACTGAAGGCGTTTTGAAGGAAGAAGGAAGAGAAGGCATTACATGAGTGATGTTTGTTGGTTGCATGAGATTAAAGGGGCATTTCATTAGCAGTTGCCCCTAAATTATCCGATGGGAATGTTAAAGATAAGACCTACAGTATTCTCTAAAGGTTTGCATTTTGGTAGTTAAAGAGAAGGTTGAGTTCTGGGAAGAGGTGAAAAGTAATTTGTGAGCGTTATCATTATTATCATGCAAGTGTGGAAGAACATCAGATAAAACATGCTCCCTGAAAAGCATGGCTCTTCAAATGCCATCATATTCTAAATATGGCATGTAACATCGTAAAAGATCATCTCCACACTGTTTCTTTTACAATGCAATTGCATGACCACAACTCAACTTTATCTTTAAAGTTATGAATTGCATTTCTACATGATACTACCACTGAATATATGCCTACCACTACCACTGCCATACCACTATCTACCACAACTAATCCGTATCCTCTGTCATTACCCCTACCACTACCACAACCAGCTACAACTATCCACTTTTATCACCACTACAACCATCCACTACCACTTTCACTACCACTACCATTTCTATGACTACTCCAACCACTTCCACAATTCCTACTAACATTATGACCACTAGTGCTCTTCTTGTTTCCATCTTTCTTCTAAAGCTAGTATTAAAATTGCAATAACCTCTAGTTTTTTTCTTCAAATTCTACAATTGTTTCTACTACCTATGACCCTTTTGCCTCTTGACTATCATAAGTACATTTCTTTTATGTTGCATATACTTGTAACTCCCACTCCACAAAACATGTGATTATGAGACTCAGAGCTACTGACACTAATGACTCACAAGGCCTGTCCTCATCAGCTCAAGTTTGCCAAATAACCTGCTACTTTAACCATCCCGATCGCAAATTAGCCAGTTAATTTGCATCTTAATAATAATAATATACCGTACTTATATAGCGCATATCACAATATGTCTCTATGTTCATCAGCCCGCAGTTGCAATTAGCGGGATATTTGGTCAAAAAAATATCACGAGAAATCTTGGTCTTGTTTGCAAAATATCCCACTATTTGGGAAATAGCGGGCTAATTTGTGCCTGTCCGAGCTAATTTGTGATGAGCATATCAGTCTGGTGGAGACGCGATTTTGAGCTTTGGGATAATATCCTGAGTCTGAAAATAGCGGTTTATTTGGCGAACTCGAGCTGATGAAAACAGGCCTCATGTGAAGAGCTTTCCCAACATGAATGCACCAACCATTCAGCGTACGCTCTAGTTAGTTTGTGATTCAGTCATAATCACAAGTGCAATATTAATTGCAGCAATCACTATCATCATTATTATTTGGATGTTCACTTTTTTGTCTTTTCAGGTGATGTGATAGTTCACGGCAAACTGGTGACAACGGAACCTATACCGTTTCCCCGGGTCCCCGAAAATGTATATAAGGCACCAGAGAGTAAGTAGACATGTAACACGCTTTCACTTATCTTTTTTTTAAATCAGCATTTTCTTCACTCGTACTAGTAACTGCACCTTTAAAATCACTTTCCTGACTTATCTGGAAAGTTAATGGGTATTGATACTAGCCCTCCCCCCTCCCCCCTCCCCAATCTTTTTTTGCAGTAACTATCTTGCTACGCCCATTTGTCTGGATACACCCCCATGATTCCCCCTGTTGTGCCTCATAAGCACCAGTGCGGCAGAGGTTCATGCACGGCTTCATCTCGCATCCCGTTTCCGTCTTTTTTGTTTTCCAAACATATTGGTCTCTTGCTTCAATGAATAATAGAATGATGCAATGGGTCAAAGCTGAATGTTCAATACAGCATAAATGGAGAGAGTATTCCTGCCTTACCCAGACAAGAGGATGCAAGTCACATATTGCAT
Organism: Strongylocentrotus droebachiensis; assembly: GCA_035222895.1. NCBI lineage: Eukaryota > Metazoa > Echinodermata > Echinoidea > Camarodonta > Strongylocentrotidae > Strongylocentrotus > Strongylocentrotus droebachiensis. Next base: position 78,396 of record JAVYIG010003413.1, on the reverse strand, counting down.
GAATTTCTCATGTTTGTAAAGTCCCTCTAAAAAGTTATGGGAGCCCCAAATTCACCAAAAATTTGATGGCAAAATTTCACTTAAATTGTATCATAATGTGAAAGAGGGTGTCATTTAAGACACACTTCTACAAAGATTTCACCCCAAAAATGTGGTTGAAGACAAATATTGATACAAAAATACATAATTTGTTGTACACACAAAACCTAAATTGTGTATTCTTTTATCTTTTATCAATATTCTACTTCGAGCACATTTGGTTTGAAAATCCTTGCAGAAATGTGTCTTAAATGACATCCCCTTTCATATTATGATACAATTTTAAAGGTAAAGACCAGTATTGGTAACGCCCCAATTTCAAAAAATGAAATGGAAGCTCTCATTACCAATCATGTGAAAGAATATGTTTTGACTAATACATGATGATAAAAAATTTGCCGGTAAACCGCCTACTAATTCATTTATTTGGTAAATTTATCTCTCTCATGGTCGTGTGAGAGAGATAGGGTAGTCCCATATACATCTTTCTGTGTATAGTGCTTGTAACTTTACGAAGAATGGGCCAAATTTCTTATCATTTTGATGATTCCAGAACCTTGCAGATGCTAGATGCTAGATGATCAACCTTTTCTGATCGATTCCACAACGTTTCTTTCACAATGCAATCGCATGACCATTACTGGTCTTTACCTTTAAGTGGAATTTTGCAAGGGTTAGGGTTAGGGGCTCCCAACACTTTTTTCTTTAATTTGTATGTAATTTCTTTTTTTCCTTAGAGGGATCAATTCATAATCTGATCTCATCAGTTTTACTCCTCTCCCTTTCTCCTTTCTTAATATCTCTCTTCTCTATCTCTTCTTTTAAAATTCAGTTGACTGTTTGATTGCACCCCCATAGTTTGCCATTTGAATAGACTTCTATACTCTCTGTGTAGTTATCAATGAAGATATCAGTTAGGGTCAGATTCATGCTCTCATCATGGTCCATATAAACCTCACGCCTAGAAACATAACAAACTAACTCTTTTCATTGCAATAAACACAAGATAGATATCTCAAATAGTCTACTGTATTCCATATTTTTACTGTGAATTCGCAGAAATTGTTTTGTCATTGACAGAGATAATATCTAACCACATCTATTTCCTATTGTGCAACGAAGGCAATAGTTTTTGCTATATCATTGATCGATATTATATGACGTAGCCATGTGGAGATATATAGTATTTGTGTTTCATCTTCACAACTGAATTACTTTTACCACTGTTATGTAAGATAACTGAAAAACAAAAACAATAATTCAATTCCTGAAAATGTTTGATTTTTATATGTATACAGTGTATATTGATTTCAGAACTTTGTCAGTCACGCATAACATGAGGTTCTGTTATTCATTTTGAAAACATGAAATTGCATAATCTCCCTTACCAAACAAGCCAAGCCGCTGCTTGTCGGGCATTAGGTGGTATAATTTTACTGTATTTAGTGAAATGAGTGTATTTTTCCCGTTCGTTCGTGTGGCCCAAGCGCTGCGCCCCCTGCAAAACCATTGAAACCGAATCCGAGTCGGGTTACTGTGTACACTCGTCGCATTACGAAGTTTCCAGAAACTCAAGAACAGGAGGAAATCCAGAGCTATCTTTCCTGATCCCTAATATTCTATCTTGTCCTGCAAGCTTTTCCCCCCTCTCTCTAATGCCCTTCCCGTTCTCTCTCTCTCTCTCTAATGCCCTTCACCCTGGCCATGTTTCAAGAGTGCATATTTGCTCTCGACTCATAGGCCATACGTAGAATCAAATGACAGGGACTAGAGCGAAGTAATCAGGCTCTTAGTGACATGTGGGAGCTGTCAAACTAGTTGTAAATAGTGGTCAATGTTCATAGTGGTCTTGTAAAAATTAAATGAGAAGGATATTAAGATGAATAAAGAAGAAGAAGTAGGATGATGGAGAATAAAAGGAAATATGAAGAATGGCATAAGATATGAATAATGAAAAGAAAAGAAAAGAAAAGAATCAACGTTAGAAGGAGGAAAACAAGAAAAGAATCAGTAAAGAAGAACCAAAAGAAAAGACAAAGACATATATCATATACCGTACACAAAATGCATAGTTGTTGAAATTCATAATTTCATCACATTGTTAGGAATATGGAGCTGGTAAATACATTATATCTCGATTACGCTCCATGTTACCTACAATTTTATTCAGATATGTATTCTTTAAATTAATTAGCAAACATCACTAACTATCATGCCTTTTGCATTCTAGACATGTGTTTTTATGCCACTACAAAGCTACCTAGAATCCTGTTTCTTCCTCATTTCCGATCCAAATTTACAATGAAATTCATACTAATATTAGATTTTCTTGTGTGTGAAGAAAATCCCAAATTGAAGATTAAGCAAACAATGACACAAGCAAATATGTTTTGGATGTTTAAGTATTTTTCTCAAGACTTAAATGTCTTCTAATTGTTTAATACCCATATATTTTAGCATGATTCATACTAAGTTTTATACAAGAAACTCTTCAATAGTTTTGCTTTACAACTGAATTCAGCTTGTATGCTCAAATGACTACAAACATTTTTGTATGACCCATTTTTTCACTCTCTTTTTTTTAATCTACAGTTTTGCCCTGCAACAAGATTCGGCGGACCAGCCTACAGACGCCCACGGTGGCGGCCATTGAACCCTCCCCGCCATCAACGTCAGCTTCGCAGGCGAAGCAGGCGAAGAACGATGACGGTAGCGACGACCAGGCAAAGTTGTCTACTGTCCAACAGCGCACACACCCTACAGTACTCCTCGATGCTGCCTATCACGGGAATGCACATGTAAGAAACCTAGCCATTTCTATAATTTATGCAAATTTATGCTCTTTTTTAATAAGAAATTGATTCCAGGGCCCTATGTTACAAAGAGTTGATATTAATCACAACGTCTTTGCGATATGTACATAAGAGATAGGACAGTGAAAAAAATACACGGGGGCTCAGGGCGAAATAGCCCCCGAAATGCCCAAAAGAGCCCCCGAAAATCAGAAAAGAGCCCCTTAAATTTGCATAGAGTTCAATGCAAAACAAATTTTAGAATGTTATTTTCATGCAGGCAAGGTTGAAAAGTAGCCCCCGAAAAATAAATATTAATTTTTTCCCTGAGATAGGAGATTGCAAACTTGCGATTGATTAGAGGACTTGCGATTATTTTGGATCAATCGTAACTCTTTGTATGACAGGGCCCAGAAAAAATAAATTTTGTTCATATTTATGAAGTTACAAAAGAGGTTTGCATTTGGTTCTCCATAAATAGTTGGAACAAATCTGCCTCAGAACATATGCTTAAAACCAGGACTAAAGTTAGATGTAGTCTTTATACATGAATACAGTGTATGATTTTTTTAAAATATTTTTGAAGGGCAGTGTGGTTTTGCTAGATTCTGTGAAAATTGTTTTACGTCACTTCCAGATCTCATGATTACCTTGAATGTCCACTGTGGAAGGGTCTCAAATGGAGGGCATCTAGGGCATCTAATCTAGATCAGTGCTGGTTCCTTATAATGTCCACTGTGGAAGGGTCTCAAATGGAGGGCATCTAGGGCATCTAATCTAGATCAGTGCTGGTTCCTTATAATAGGGGCTTTTCGTTTGTGTGGACGAGGACGGCGTTCACGTCCTCTAACGATGCGAATTGGCGTCAGACACCCGTCCTGTTCACTACCTTATTACCCTTTTCGTTTTAAGTCGACACCCGTTTTCTACACGATGACGTAATGCCCCCCGCACGCGCTTATTCAATTTCTCCTTCTTTCACTTCTTATTTTGTTCTTCGTTTATTATTCTATTATACTCTCTCTATTTTCCTTATGTTATTCTTTGTTTTTCCTTCTTTCATCTTCTCTTCTATCTTTCCATTGTCTATTCTTTATCATTTTCTCTTTCTGTCTTTCCTAACGTTATTGTTGTTGTTATCATTCTATCATTTTTCTTTCTATCTTTCCTCATATTATTCTTTGTTTCTTCCTTCTATCATCTTCTCTCATGTTATTCTTTGTTTTTATCATTCTATCACTTTCTCTTTCTGTCTTTCCTTATGTTATTCTTTGTTTTTCCCTTCTTTCACCTTCTCTTTCTGTCTTTCCTTATGTTATTATTTGTTTCTTCCTCCTTTCACCTTCTCTTTCTGTCTTTCCTTATGTTATTCTTTGTTTTTATCTTTCTATCCCTCTCCTTTCTGTCTTTCCTTATGTTATTCTTTGTTTTTTCCTTCCTTCACTTTCTCTTTCTGTCTTTTCTTATGTTATTCTTTGTTTTTCCCTTCTTTCACCTTCTCTTTCCGTCTTTTCTTATGTTATTCTTTGTTTTTTCCTTCTTTCACCTTCTCTTTCTGTCTTTCCTTATGTTATTCTTTGTTTTTTCCTTCTTTCACTTTCTCTTCAGTCTTTCCTTATGTTATTCTTTGTTTTTTCCTTTCTTTCACCTTCTCTTTCTGTCTTTCCTTATGTTATTCTTTGTTTTTTTTTCCTTCCTTCACTTTCTCTTTCTGTCTTTCCTTATGTTATTCTTTGTTTTTCCCTTCTTTCACCTTCTCTTTCTGTCTTTTCTTATGTTATTCTTTGTTTTTCCCTTCTTTCACCTTCTCTTTCCGTCTTTTCTTATGTTATTCTTTGTTTTTTCCTTCTTTCACCTTCTCTTTCTGTCTTTCCTTATGTTATTCTTTGTTTTTTCCTTCTTTCACTTTCTCTTCAGTCTTTCCTTATGTTATTCTTTGTTTTTTCCTTTCTTTCACCTTCTCTTTCTGTCTTTCCTTATGTTATTCTTTGTTTTTTTTCCTTCCTTCACTTTCTCTTTCTGTCTTTCCTTATGTTATTCTTTGTTTTTCCCTTCTTTCACCTTCTCTTTCTGTCTTTCCTTATGTTATTATTTGTTTCTTCCTTCTTTCACCTTATCTTTCTGTCTTTCCTTATGTTATTCTTTGTTTTTTCCTTCTTTCACCTTCTCTTTCTGTCTTTCCTTATGTTATTCTTTGTTTTTTTCCTTCTTTCACCTTCTCTTTCTGTCTTTCCTTATGTTATACTTTATTTTTTCCTTCCTTCTCCTTATCTTTCTGTCTTTCCTTATGTTATTCTTTGTTTTTCCCTTCTTTCACCTTCTCTTTCTGTCTTTCCTTATGTTATTCTTTGTTTCTTCCTTCGTTCACCTTCTTTTTCTGTCTTTCCTTATGTTATTCTTTGATTTTTTAATCATTCTATCACTTTTTCTTTCTGTTTTTACTTTCTGATTTACGCTGCGACGAAGCAAGATGACGTCATTCTGACGACGGGTCACTAGTTTTCTGACGAACCTCAAATCATCGATGAACGGGTTCGCAAATGTGGCCTGACGACGCCAGACGACCCGACACATGCGCAGATCGCCGAAATGACGTCCCATATTTGACGTCGACTATGTCGACGTGACAAACGAAAACCCCCTAATGTCCACTGTGGAAGGGTCTCAAATGGAGGGCATCTAGGGCATCTAATCTAGATCAGTGCTGGTTCCTTATAATGTCCACTGTGGAAGGGTCTCAAATGGAGGGCATCTAGGGCATCTAATCTAGATCAGTGCTGGTTCCTTATAATGTCTACTGTGGAAGGGTCTCAAATGGAGGGCATCTAGGGCATCTAATCTAGATCAGTGGTTCCTTATAATGTCCACTGTGGAAGGGTCTCAAATGGAGGGCATCTAGGGCATCTAATCTAGATCAGTGGTTCCTTATAATGTCCACTGTGGAAGGGTCTCAAATGGAGGGCATCTAGAGCATCTAATCTAGATCAATGGTTCCTTATAATGTCCACTGTGGAAGGGTCTCAAATGGAGGGCATCTAGGGCATCTAATCTAGATCAGTGGTTCCTTATAATGTCCACTGTGGAAGGGTCTCAAATGGAGGGCATCTAGGGCATGCTAATCTAGATCAGTGGTTCCTTATAATGTCCACTGTGGAAGGGTCTCAAATGGAGGGCATGGCATCTAGGGCATCTAATCTAGATCAGTGGTTCCTTATAAAATAGCCAATATTGACACCTACCCGTCTTTGTGTTGTCTGATGGCTATCAAGGCAGATAATGGAAGCGTTTTGTTGACGTCAATGCAGGCCTTGCCAAACCAAAGACCCGTTCAACAATGTGACGATTTGTCACAAATTTCTGCGTTTGTGGTTTGATTAGAGTCTAAGCAGATCTTGTGTCCGGCTTTTTTATTTTTATTAATCATAAATTGTTTGTATGTGTATCTTATTTCCAATTAATTTATTTACTGGTATACACTGACCATAAATCTTGTTGGCCTTAATTTTGTTAAAAGTAGATATTTCTGAATATTGAAATATTCATCAAATTGGCAAATTATAAATGAGATGAGATGGGTTACATATTGTTTTTCACATTTAAACAAGGGCAGTGTGGGTGTGGGGGAGGGTCAATTTTCCTCCCAAACACCCAGTCCTCTTTTTTCACCCCCAACGCACCCCTAAAATCTGATGAGCTAAAAAAGAAATCTGATTTTGGCAGTTGCCAGAATTCAGATTTTTTTTTTTTTTTTTTTTTAGGGGGGGGGGGGGGTGGGGGTGATTTTTTAACAGGAGTCCAATTTTATGCTCAATAAAAATAAGAATAATGTTTGTAGTAGCAAATGTTACAACACCTACATCTAATGGGTTTGTTTTCAATTTCAAAGCTGATGTACCATGCAATTACATATAGTTAAAATGATGAAAAGTGGAAATAATTCATAGAATAAGAAGGACAAAAATGAACAAAGTTGAATGCAGGGCATTAGACTCATGATTGCTATTTTTCCTGGTTATCACTCTATAAGTTTGTTTTACCTTGGTATCTGGATACGTGGGGTTTGAAGGAAATTCTCTCTGACTCACTTGGCGTCACTCCCATGTGGATGAAAAGTGAACCGCTGTGGTTTAATGAACTACACATGTAACAAAGTAAAAACATTCCTGGTCCATTTGTAACTTGAACCATGTATACACAAGAGAGGAAATCAATATACGAACTTTGGATTAAGAAAGAAATAAATTATTAGCTGTACATAAAGATCATAATAAATATCAATTTAAAGAAATTTGTTTGGAGAGAAGTACAAAGATGTGTTTTTACAATTTACATAAATACACTTTTTATTATGTTAAAGTCAATCCTTATTTTATAATCAGGAAAACTTTTGTCTGATACAGATGTAGAATCTAAATGCAGTTTCAAGTAAGACATTACACCATTGAAGGTGTTGTGTAACAATACCAATTGATTAGGAGCTTGAACAAAGCTATTTCCAAGTATTCTGTATTGTTTCCAAGCTGCCTGTGTTCATTAATCACATCACTGGCCTACATTGTAGTATGCTAGCATTGTAAACTTTTACAATAACATTATAGAGAAAATCAGCATGAGATTTCTGCTATGCTCTACTCATGAAAATAGCTTACATATATACTACCAAGACATCATGATATTTGTTATTGTATTCATATTTATAACAAACCATTAGGAACTAAAACATAACAAGGGCTAATATAACAGCCCCATGGAATGTGCATACAATAGAACAACCAAAAATAGTTTATTTCATTTGAAGCATAGCGCTGTTTGGCATTCTTATTTTCTCAGAAAAAAAGGGTCTAGATTGCATTTATTTATTTATTAACAATGGGATATGACCTTATAGCTATGATGGTTTAGAATTTAAATGAAACATAATAAAGTGATTAAGAGATAGATGGAGCATTTGTTATGTTACTGCTGCAGTCAAGCTGCATACTTGAAATCCCTTATACTTCTTTCAAGCATACTTAGGGCATGTTGCCATAAAAATCAAAAACTGCTTTGCTACTACTTAGCCGTAGGGCTCAATAACCTACCTATGTGTATGCAAGACAGAAGGATCTCAAAAATGTATATAGACCCTGACATATATCTGTTTATTATTATGTGTTGATTGCACATTGAGAAAACAATGCAAACTCACGTACAACATGAATTTGAACATGGACTCTGTGAAGTACGGTAACCCCTAAAAGTTGTGAAAATTCTGGATTAACGCAACAAAAATATTAAAGCTGTAAGTAATTACTGTCTAAACCAAGTTTAAAAAAAAAAATAAAAAAAAAAATCTACCTTCTAGAATATAAAATAGTTTTTGATTGGTTGATACATGTTTAAATGTGTGATTAAAGTGTCAAGAAATGTAAAGAAGTTGACGATATTTATTTCTTCAAAGTACTTTGCACCATTTTAGCGCACTCTGGAAGTTTGGTATGACAGTTAACCTGGTTCCAAAATGGGTTAACTCTCCCGGATGAGGAGCGGAAACAGGTCCAATTCTTCCTGTCCATGGTTCCCTGGCTCTAGGGACTTCCTATATGAAACACAAATACCAGAAGGTTTTTAGCCATCCTTCTTCAGCATAGAAGTTTGTCTTTTTTGTGATTGTTCTTTTCATTTAATAAGGGGGTAAAAGAAGTAAGATTATCTTTTCTTTTGAAAAAAACAACAAGATAATTAAGCTAGCTTTTTCTTGTGCACCTAGGGACAGAATTTTGAGACAGAAGGGACAAAACAAATTTCTCTTATTACTATAATGAATCATCATCATCATGTAATTAAAATATCAGTCTACCTATCTTTAAATCTATGCATAACATTCCATAACTTTTTAGAATAAGAAGAGAACCATCAAGCATAAATTTAGGGATTCATGAAAAAGTCTTGAAGAATCGCGAAAGCTTATCATATCTCTGAAAACAACAGATGTTTGTTATTCAGGTGAACATGTATAAGTAGGATACCCCTACCTGTACTTTTCTAAGGCTACTCTCGTCCTTCGACTCACCCGTCATATAGTTTGCTTTTCAATAGATCGACCATGGAGGAAAAGGTCAGAAGCAAGTGACCGATCAATGAGACGTTGAGCCGTGCTTGACCAAGATGGGTCATTTGAAGTCAGACCGCTTGGTTATAATCAGTATCTCCTTGAACTATCTCTGCAAACAATTGAAAATCAATCCCAAGATCTAATTCTTAGTTATTGTTCCCATTGTCTCTGGCTTTAAAAACGTTTATTGATCTCAAGTGGTGCCCCACATACTGATATACATGTATGTATGCAAGCAGGAATGTTTGACTGCTAGTTCCTATTGTCACTAGCTTAACGTTTATTGATCTCAAGTGGTGCCCCATGTACTGACATAAATGTATGTATGCAAGCAGGAATGTTTGACTGCTAGTTTGCCGTAATACAGTAGGCAATGGAAAAGATGCACAAGGGCAGTGAGCTGAAAAGCTCTAAAATACATCTTGAAAACCAAAGAAGAAAAGAAGGTCAAAGAACTGGAATAAAATACAGTAAAACTTGCTTTAGTGACCACCTGTCTACAGAGACCACCTGTCTACAGAGACCACATTTTTTGTTTCCCTTGAAAATGGTTTGTCATTGAAACATGTACCGTACTAAAGGAACCTGTCTACAAAGGCCACCTGTCTACAAAGACCACTTTTTGTGTTTCTCTTGGGCGGTCGCTATAGACAGGTTTGACTGTATATGGAAATTATCACGAGAAAGTTTAGTCCTTTAAGATTTCCAGTGAACAAAAAGTGATCTTTTCACTGATTTTAGGTATGTGTTTGGACAAAGTTTATGTAGTAGTACATGTATCTCAAAAGTTATGGTGTGTACTTTTGTACAGTAGAACGCTATAAAAATAATAATAATATGTTGAAGCTATTGCGATTAGTCGTTTATATTTCTCCTAACTCTTACATATTATCTATTTAGATGCAGAAGGTTGTTGAATCATATACTTTATTCACAGCTAGTGTTTATAACTTTCTGGCTCTCAACAAACAACAATCACTCACATCTCTTGCAATTATAGTTTGTTTGCTCTGCGGTATTTTTTTCTTTCTTCAATCTTGCTCAATTAATCATCTATCCCTTACAATTTGAATTGTTTTGTGTCATAAACTCTCTCTCAAAAAAGAATGTGTTATCCTGGATACGGCTGTAAGAGAAGAGCTGATTGGTTGTATATGCATTGATTGAACAACCTACCTTTTTATTGATTTCTGTTTTCCATGCATTTTTTCTCCATACTCTATCCTAGCTATACAGAACCTCAGTTTTAGTCAGGAAACTTCCTGAGCGATCATGAAATATTCATTTCTCGACGACAGGTGTTTTGAAATGCCTAGAGCCCTCGCTTGATTTGAGATGGACAGTCAAAGTCAAAATCTAGCTTCCATTGAATGTTTAGTCTGAATAAAGATGATGTCATTGATTTGAGTTCTAGAGAAAGGACCTGTTTTATTTTTAAGGATGACTGTAAGCATGAGGAAAACTTGGAAATTCAAAATTAGTTTTTGTTTGCTGTGTAAATGCAGCTATTATGTGTTAGCCTCTTGCCATGAGAATCATTGTCATTTACGATTCTCAAAAGTTCCATGTCAAAAAATGTTTCCAATTTCACAATACTCAGGTGAGGAATTTGAATTATTCTTGTTCAGCTTGATTAATCATTGCATCTCTGTTTCTTCTTTCTTTATTTCAGCACATGCTTCAGAAGATTGGGCACTGGGACTTCAATATTTTCAAGTTTGATGAAATGTCCAAAGGTAAGAGCATCTTCATATCCTCATGATAATTGAGAAGTTAATTGCATTGTTAAGAGATGGAGAGATGGAAGGATGATTGGCAGGTGGAAGTGGAGGAGAAAGGAGAGGATATATGTGATTAGATGATGAGACATGCGATAGAGGGAACGAGTGACAGAAGGGTAGAATGATTGAAGGCTGGATCGATTGAGGGAACGAGAGACAGAGGGGTAGAGTGATTGAGGGATAGAATGATTGATGAATAGAGCGATGAATTAGTCTTTGATTGAATGATAGTCATGATTTATGGGTGACTGAAATGAATAAAAGCTGATTTGGAAATGCTTGATAGCTTGACGAAGCGATGAATGAAAGAATAAGTAAATGGATGACTTTGCAAAATTAGTGGAAATATGCTGATCATAATAAAAATCAATGTAGCTAAATCTATGCAATAATTGTCAGCATTTTCCTATGTTAAAAAATAGCCTTGTCCTAGCTGAAAGAAGCACAGGAAAGAATGTGTTGTAATCTGCTGATGATCAAATGTTAAAGGAAGACAGCGTGTTGTAGATGATCTTGGTAGATAGTGTGAGGAAGCAATCCAGACCTAGGATCCATGTTTATAAGATGCGATCGTACTCATAGATAATATGCATAGCCAAGAGGGAAGAGGCCGGGATGCATTGTTATCATAGTGGCGTGTTGACATGGACAGCTCATGAAGAATTACTGGCAAACGAAGTTTTGATTATACTATTCAACATTACTGCAGGCCTCCCCCCTCTCCCAATAAAGAGTTTAAAATGAAAATAACACTGGGAGAGTGTGGAAGCATCAACTATGGTGTATAGTCATAACCATATTGCCAAGAGGGGAAAGATGTTGGTAGTGTTTTCTTGCTGGTTATCTTTAGAGCTCACAATCCTCTCGTCCCCTGCCTACAGTTTGGTGATGGTATGTCACCCAACTGAATATGAGCTTTGTACTTAGAGTATGAAGATTGAATATGATGAAGAAATGTTCATGAATAATGGAATAGGGTGGTAATTAAATTCCATACTTATCTAAAACTTAATTCATCTTCAAATTTGCTATAAAATCTGTGTTATTAATGGAAGGACTGAAGATAGTTGAAAGTGGAGTGACATGTTCACTTAGTGTATGCAACATTAGGTGGGTCATGGGGGGGGGGGGGGGGTAATCACTCTCAGACCTTGTCAATGTTTTTCCATGGTGCCCCTTCTTATTTCAGAATCCTGGATACACCACTGCATGAATCCTTATATTTCAATGCCATATTGGGCTCAGGTGCTACTCATTCATTTTCACCTTGCCAGCGTATTGAATGCATTTTTGTGTCGTTGTTGCCATCAGCGTATCATCATCATCGGTAATTTTTCACTCTTCGGCCCGATGCAACAATCCCCTCTTTTTCTCTTCCCTTCTTCGTATCCTTTCGTCCGTTTGTTTTTGGCCAGTTTGCCCTGGAGCTGTGCTCTTCCCATCGCGACTGTCAGACGATGAAATGGATGAGGGGATAACAGGAATATGAGCGAGTTCCCAGTTGCCATGGCAACCCCGGTGATGAATTTTGCTACCGTCAATAACAAGCTCACTTTTGCAGGTGTTTTTTAGACTAGTGTTATCTCTTGATGAGTTTATTGTGTTCATGTGTGTCGTGGCATTTCTCTCCCTCTCTCTGTCAAATTCCGTCTTTCTTCTTTCTCTCTCTATTTTTCTCAAATGATGATCATAATGATGGCTCCATGTGTCTGTCGTGCCATTGGTTCTCCTGGCGCTCGATCCAATGTTAATACCCCTGTCATAGCCGAGCAGCTCAATATATGTAGCACTCTTGCACATTGGGTATCCATCTACACCTGGGTGGAGAGCGGCAAATGATGAGTCCTTTCTTGCCTAAGGATGTTGGTTCATGCTGGGCTGGGATACAAACCCTCAACCCTTGGATTGAGAGTCAAGTGAATGAACCACTTTACCACACACACCACAACACCTCTTGATCTTTCTCTCTCTTTCTCTCTCATTCTCTACCTCTTTTTTTCTCTCTTTCCATCTCTTTCATTCTCTCAGTCTCTCTCTCTCTCTCCATCTCTTTTTATCTCCCCCTCCTTTCTCTTTGTTGTAAATTTGTTTTGAAGTGATGTAATGGCTCTATTTATGATAACCTTCTACATAAACCAAAGAGTCATGCCTCATCTTCATTCTGTGCACAATTAAGTTAGGAGAATCTTATCCTCTGGTTACATTGACAAAGCATGGAATTATGTCTTTAAAGTTAGGAACTTTATAAAAGAAAAACTGAAAATGCAGACATACTTATTGATGGCAACCAGGAACAAACGTAGACGATCCAAAGTTTGATTTGGTATTATTAAATCTCGGGTTTGCCAATTTGACCCATAAGCAGGTTAAACGCAGGCAGCGGTAATTTGTATTCTTTTGTTTTGCTTTGATAGATGATATTGCTCTTCCAATTTAGAACACCCTCCGGTCATCCTAGAGAACACTTGTTTGGAGGTTTCAGTCTGACCTGTAATTCAGTTTGTTTTCTGATTTTGCTTTCATAATTCTTTTTTTGGTTTCTGGATGATTCATTCTTCTGTAAGCCTATTTTAAGGTGAAGCAAATCTTTCATTATTGGCATTTTGTCATTCTTTATATTGGTATATTATTATGAGGCATTTAGGATTGTTTTTCAATTATATATTAATCAACGTTTTGACCTGTGAGTAATGGTAAGATAAAGGTAAGTCAGTAATTTCTTGATAGAAGCATAACAAGTCTTGTAGATTTAAACTGTGGGAAATGCATGCAGGGAGATGGAGAAACAGAATTTCTTTCTTTCTTTCTTTAGTCTAATTTTTGCCAAGGTGCACGGCTTCATTTAATGTAGGATGAGAAAAAGAGAGGATAGATAGATGAGAGAGGACCTATTCCGAGAACGGACATGCAAAACAGACAAGAGATGGGTGAAGATAAGAATAGGGTGTAGGAAATGGAGAAGAAAATGCAAATGTAGGGAAAAGAAACAGATATTGTCAGGGATAAGAATATATAGAGACTGCGTAGAGGGAAAGAGAGAGAGAAATAAAGAAAAAGAGAGAGAAATAGAGAGAGAGCGAGAGAGATAAGAGAGAAAATGGAAAACATGCACAGATGAAGACCGCTGTGTGAAAAAACTTCAGTTTCAGTGTCAACAACTAGGCACGCTCGTTTTGACCGCTACCAAAATATTGAAGTCGAGTAACATTATACTGTCTCAAAATCGATATCTTGTATCGCTGAGTTTGAACGTGACCATAGTTTAGAAAAGTGTCAGCCTGTAAATAGTCCGTCTTAGAAATCTCTGAGTTTGTATAATTACACGCGAAAGCTTTACCACAAAGTAATTTCTACCTCAAGCAAAGCTGCCCCTCGACCATGTTTATTTCCTTCCTAACAGTCCTGTATAGCGCAAGTAGTCATGTTGCTCTATAGACACTATGAACATGACAGACAATGAAAGCGGACAAAATATACAGTTCCTCAGGTAGACAAAGGGACATCCCTTCACTGCTATTATGTAAAAATGTGTAGAACAGGTGTCACATGCATATTCACCTGTTCTACACATTTTTACATAATAGCAGTGAAGGGATGTTCCTTTGTTTTCCTGAGGAACTGTATATTTTGTCCGCTTTCATTGTCTGTCATGTTCATAGTGAGATGATGTACATGTAGATCTACAGTATAGGATTGAGGTGAATCACTTTTCCAGAGTGTCACAGATTTGCAGTTGATATATCACATTCACAAACGCATTAAAGAAAAAAGGAGATATGACCCTCGATTAAATCTTCAAAATCCCTTTTATAATATGGAATATATACGGACTCAAATACTGATTTGATTTTCACTGCCTTTTATGTGGCAACACAGCATGTGATAAACAATGATAGCTGTTCACTCAAAACCAACACTAGGGACTTTTCGATTTGCACTTTCATAAGTGGACTGCGACGTATGCGGTCATTTTTAAGCAGGGTTGACGAGGCACGCTGACTGTTGTTCGTTACCGTTTCGATGTTACACAACTACGACGCTCGCTTAGTGAGCGCGAAACGCGATCAAATAGCTAAAGAAATAACACTAAATTCGGTGTATGGCACTGTTCTAAAAAATTATGCTGCAGCAGATTAGCGTTGCATGAATAAAATGTGTTCATTTTATGAATTATTCTGCTTGTTGAGCGCGAAATTCAATCGAAAAGCTAAAGATTCAACACACCAAATTCGGTGCATGGGACTGATCTCGAAAATTATGCTGCAACAGATTGGCGATGCGCAAACAAAATGTGTTCATTTCATGAATTATTCTGCAACAATTTTGATTTAAGAGAAATGAAAGACACGAAAATGTGTTAATTTAAGAGAATTCACGCTTCCACCACTCTCCGGTTCTAGAATTAGGTCAATTGGGTCCATTTTGTGACTTCAATTTGATGTTTCGTGCCTACAAAAGATTGCTTACGAACATGTATCGTCACAGTTTGCGAACGACGGCAAAACAAGGGCGAACGCGTTCGAAAATTCTGCTACGAACGATGAGCTCGTCGATGCGCATGCGCACTGCTTCAAAAGTGGCCGCATACGTCGCAGTCCACTAGTGAACGTGCAAATCGAAAAGTCCCTATTACTGTTTGATCTAATGTATTTGTTCATACTGTACATGAAATAATTAAAGATAAAGGTGAGTTCTGGTAAAAAAAAGAAAATGAATTCTCACAGAATCAAACGAAAATTGCACTGAATGTTCAAGATTACAAATAAATGACATTTGCCAAACAATTTTGGAAGAAAATGTATAATGGCTGAGTAATGAGGCTAGAAAGATAAGGAAATCAAGGTAGGTAGCCCCAACACCATTTGTGTAGTCCCATATACATCTTTCTGTGTACAGTGCTTGTTACTTTACCAAGACTCGGTTCAAAAATCATTTTTTAACCTACCTCCTCGATTGTTTTGTACATGTGAAAGGCCCTAATGTGAAGCTGTGAACATGCAAACAAGAAAGTCACGTTGAAGGACATCTATAAAGATCTCCTTCCTAATCGTCCTTGCCATTGTCTGTGTCGATTCAGAGCTTCAGCTCTTCATGTGAGGACACCATCCCACATGTGATCAAGAGGGGTACATTCAGAGGGGTGAAACCTGTCGCCTCCCCCTGTAAAGAGAGGGGAAATTAACGGTGAAGGCATGCCCCTAGCGGAGCCCCTGTTTGATCAGGTGTTTGTTTTGCAATGGGGTCCTGCTTACCCCTTCCCCATTTTCATCATGATTACTATGGATCCCTTGCCAATTTATGATTGGACGGGATTTGCTGCTATTATAGTTTATGGTTTATGCAAGGACCTACTTCGTAGTATAGGTTCATGGTATATGTAGGTTGGTAATTTGTTTGGAAAGTGTTAGGGTACATTAGAGGCGTTAAAAGGATGTGTGTAAGTCCATTTTGAAATTTGAAGCAGATTAGAAATTCTTATGAAAATTTCTCTGAGATTAAATGCTCTGCATAGTGCAATGCAATGATTTTTAAATCTAACATTGAAGGTTATTACTCATTTCAAACAATCATTTGATATGTTGTGAGAGAGCTAAAGAAAGACTCCTGCATTAGGAAGCATGGGGTTACAGAGAATTATTTACACATTTGTTGTAAAGATTCATGACCGTTAAATCTATCCAATATGTCTTTGTAAAGGATGCCAAAATGTAACCACATTCATAACAATGTTATAAAATCACCTTTGCTTTCAGTAAAAGTGTGATTATCCATAAGTAAAGAAACCTACCTGTATTGTCTATCCCCCCCCCCCCCCCCGGATCCCAAAACTGCAAGTGAGCGTGCCTGTCATGCAGCATACCACGTGAAATCTACAATACGCATGTTCACCGATGTTTATCAATCGGTAAGGGACATTGTCATGGCGTGTAGACCGGGATACAGAAGTTAAGAGACAGCGGGGTAAGGGTATCTGATTTGGGTCGATTCGAGGGACCTACCTGTCTGCCGTTAAAAAAGAGATATGTGGAGTGAGTCAACTTGTAGAAGGGGCATCACCATCTCTGGGTCTCTCTGGGTCTCTCTCTCTCTCTCTCTCTCTCTCTCTCCCCCCCCCCCCCCCTCTCTCTCTCTCTCTCTCTCTCTCTCTCTCTCTCTCTCTCTCTCTCTCTCTCTCTCTCTCTCTCTCTGTGGGTCCTCTCTCTCCTGGGGGCAATCCTCAAGGGTAGGGGTGTTATTCATCCTCCCTCACGGAATGTAGTCTGTATTCAGACTATCAAAATTCATCATATGATATAAGGCGCCACGGATTTATTCAACTGGCATTCGGAATGCATGTAGAATGCATGTAGAATGTCCTATTCAGAATCTATTGTTCGTTAATCCACATTCCAGAATGTACCTAGAATGTAGCTAGAATGCGGTAATTAACGTCTTAATTGGCGCATTCTGGGTACATTCTGGAATGTCCCATGAATAGGCCATCCGAACAAAGGCGATGCTCCATGAATAGGCCATCCGAACAAAGGCGATATCGATCGGCAGCGACTACCTTCTTGATATTGCGTGCCGGAATAGTTTCGATATAGAATGAACCATAAGAATTGTTTGAAATCAACAGATATTTAATTGGTTTCGCTTCTGTCTCTCCCGCGATCGGTTGCATTTATGGACTTACTTTTATTTCTTTCCGACGGCTAACCGGTAACATCAGTGATATTTAATTGTTTTCGCTTGTAGCTCTCTCTCTCTCACCATTTATTTCTCAAGCGTCGGTGATATTGTATTTGATTTTCTTTCTTTTCTTCAGCTTATTAAAGATGGTGAAAAGAGTAGAAAAAGATTGAGAAAGAATGAAGACAGATTTATTATGACATTCCCGCCAGACCGCCACAAATATGTTCTGAGTCGGCGCTCTCAGAACAAAGGCGCGTTACAGTGTCAAATATACGCGGTGTTTTGAAACGTTGGTGTTGATGAGATGATGCCTCATTAAAGATGGTAAAAAGAGTAGAAGAAAGATTGAGAAAGAATGAAGAAAATATTTTGCATGAAAATGCGGATGAATCTGAATGATCAAAATGAGAGGAAAAAGGAAGAGATGGTGGGTGTTGAAAGATCTGAGGACTAATGAAATGATACATTTAGATAAAAAGCGAGAGTGGATATTTATGGTTACCATCTTATTTTTAAACTTTTTTTATTGGCAGGGATGGGGGTCCGTTTTTGTTTTGTTTTTTTTGCCAGGGAGGAAGCAGCCTTGCTCCGTTGCCCCCCCCCCCCCCCCCCCCCCCTCCATGCGTCTGCGCCTGAAGAAAAGCACATGCGAATAATCTTATTTCCAAACCGAGACGCACATTATTTTGTTTGTGGTCTGTGCTTTTATGTTGCGTATAATTTGTTTGTTTAGCGCACATTATCCTACTTTACCCCCACCCCCCCCCTTTTTTTTTTACATCACCTACCTTATCAAACCACTCTAATTTTTTTAATTCCATCTCTTAGAAATATTTTTTTTATTTTTTTTTTTTTTTATCTTTAATTATAAATAAAACTTACTTCATATTTCTTTACGAAATTTCATAAAAATTGTAGAGGGTGTGATTATTTATTCCAAAACAAATAAAGAGAAGGTCATATATAGATCAGTAGAGAGTGACGGGGGGGGGGGGGGAGATGAAAATTAAGTGAGAGGGGAATTGCAGAGAACGAGGGAAAGAAAGAGAATGCAAGAGATGGTGAAATCTAATTGTAGTCTTTATTATATATATTAGAAGTAAAAAGATTTCTTATTTCTTATTTCCAATCTAACTGTATTCTCTAAAATTGAACGATGTTATCTCACGCCACATGGCATGTGGACAACAACATGACATGTGCGCAACAACGACATACATATAATGACATATTTATTATGGCATTCCCGCCACAAATATGTCGGCGCTCTCAAAACAAAGGCGCGTAACAATGTCAAATATACGCGTGTTTTAAAGTTTGGTGTTGATTGACATGACGCCTCATTTTAGATAACAAGGAGACAGTGTTGATTCGAGATAGAGATGGATTTATTATTATCGAGAGAGAGAGAGAGATTACAGGTGTAAATTGGCCGTATGCCTATCACAATCCTAAAATGTTGGATTATTTTGTAATACACAAATGTTTTTGTCATCGGAAATAATTGCTCCTCACCATGGCATTTTACCAGTCGCAACAAGGACATTCAAATAATGACAGATTTATTATGACATTCCCGCCACATGTCGGCGACCTCAGAACGGAGGCGACGTAACAATCATAAATATCGCGGTCTGTTGGAACTTGGGTGTTGATTACAACATTTCCAAGATACAGTCATCAATCCAACTTTCTACTTCATTCGTGCCTTTTCATCGTATCCACCAAAAGATCAATAGACATATCAGAATCTCGATATTTAATTGCTTTCGCTTCTCTCTCTCTCTCTCATCACTGCCCCTATATCGTTATCCTTGTTATAACTCTCGGTCTCATTGATTGTGACATTACTAAAACAAAAAAGATTGAAACGCCAATGACAATATTTTTTAATGGCATGCAAATATACACAAATAGGATACATAGAGCATTTAAAAAATGAATTTCTTGAATTAGAGGGTGAAAGAGGGTCTAATTTAATCTTGGTTTTATAATGGCATTTGATTATTGTCATAATAAATTAGTTAGAATGTGTCTGCTTATCTTAGTGAGTTAGTTGTAGTGAGTTTGAAAGAGGATCTAACGAGAGTAGGTAATGTTATATTTTTATTATTAAATTCATTGATTTTCATGTTATATGAATTGATAGTTTGTCGCGCGTGAGCTTGAAAGAGAATTTTCATATTCCAACACTATGTCGGCAGAAAATTATTTCGCCGGTTAAGAATAAAGCGACCGCACCATTTTATTGGAAATGGAAACGTAATACCAAGTTTGTTTCTTCAATTGGGAGACAACGTGTTTTCGCTGTTATCAACTTCAGAAAATCAGAAGTTGGGAGAACGAATGTTATACCTTGTTTAAAAGATGAATACAAATAGCTCTTACTCCTTCTAAAAGTGGCTCCGCGCTGTTTATATAAATTATACTTATTCATATTCCAACACTATGTCGGCAGAAAATTGGAAAGACAAACAATTTATTTTATATAAATGTAATCTTTTTCGAGCAGGAAAATACTTGTATTAGAACTCGTTCGTAGCGTCAAAATTCATTTTACCGGTTAAGAAATAAAGCGGCCGCAACTTTTTTGGGAGAACGAATGTTATACCTTGTTTAAAAGATGAATACAAATAGCTCTTACTCCTTCTAAAAGTGGCTCCGCGCTGTTTATATAAAATTATACTTATTCATATTCCAACACTATGTCGGCAGAAAATTGGAAAGACAAACAATTTATTTTATATAAATGTAATTTTTTTCGAGCAGGAAAATACTTGTATTAGAACTCGTTCGTAGCGTCAAAATTCATTTTACCGGTTAAGAAATAAAGCGGCCGCAACTTTTCTATGGGAAAATAGAAACGTAATACCAAGATATTTTGTTTCTTCAATTAGGAGACAACGTGTTTACGCTGTTATCGACTTCAGAATATCAGAAGTTGGTAGAACGAAAGTTATACCTTGTTTAAAAGATGAATACAAATAGCTCTTACTCCTTCTAAAAGTGGCTCCGCGCTGTTTATATAAAATTATACTTATTCATATTACAACACTATGTCGGCAGAAATTTGACAAGGAAAACAATTTATTTTATATAAATGCCATCTTTTTCGAGCAGGAAAATACTTGTATTAGAACTCGTTCGTAGCGTCAAAATTCATTTTACCGGTTAAGAAATAAAGCGGCCGCAACTTTTTTGGGAGAACGAATGTTATACCTTGTTTAAAAGATGAATACAAATAGCTCTTACTCCTTCTAAAAGTGGCTCCGCGCTGTTTATATAAAATTATACTTATTCATATTCCAACACTATGTCGGCAGAAAATTGGAAAGACAAACAATTTATTTTATATAAATGTAATTTTTTTCGAGCAGGAAAATACTTGTATTAGAACTCGTTCGTAGCGTTAAAATTCATTTTACCGGTTAAGAAATAAAGCGGCCGCAACTTTTCTATGGGAAAATAGAAACGTAATACCAAGATATTTTGTTTCTTCAATTAGGAGACAACGTGTTTACGCTGTTATCAACTTCAGAATATCAGAAGTTGGTAGAACGAAAGTTATACCTTGTTTAAAAGATGAATACAAATAGCTCTTACTCCTTCTAAAAGTGGCTCCGCGCTGTTTATATAAAATTATACTTATTCATATTACAACACTATGTCGGCAGAAATTTGACAAGGAAAACAATTTATTTTATATAAATGCCAACTTTTTCGAGCAGGAAAATACTTGTATTAGAACTCGTTCGTAGCGTCAAAATTCATTTTACCGGTTAAGAAATAAAGCGGCCGCAACTTTTTTTATGGGAAAATAGAAACGTAATACCAAGATATTTTGTTTCAGAAGTTGGGAGAACGAATGTTATACCTTGTTTAAAAGATGAATAAAAATAGCTCTTACTCCTTCTAAAAGTGGCTCCGCGCTGTTTATATAAAATTATACTTATTCATAATTATTACAACACTGTCGGCAGAAATTTGACAAGGCAAACAATTTATTTTATATAAATGCAATCTTTTTTCGAGCAGGAAAATACTTGTATTTAAACCAGCTCGTAGCGTCAAAATTCATTTTAACGGTTAAGAAATAAAGCGATCGTAACTTTTTTTTTATTGGGAAATGGAAACGTAATTCCAAGATATTTTTCCCTTCAATTAGGAGACAACGTGTTTTCGCTGTTATCAACTTCAGAAAATCAGAAGATGAGAGAACGAATGTTATACCCTGTTTAAAAAGATAATTAGAAATAGTTCTTACTCCTTCTAAAAGTGAGCCGCGCTGTCGAACCTTATGAGGTATAGTCGCATTTGAAATCACGCATCTCTGATTAATCGCCAGCGTCTCGGGCATGCTTTTTCATCGCCCAATTCTCAAAAGTCGATCGATTTGCGCCTTTGTCTAGAGAACAAAGGGGCATTCCAGAATGCATTCCAGAATTCGTACAGAATGTGCGCATTCTGGAATGCCCCTTTGTTCTCTAGACAATAGGCACAGGTCGCATCGATTTTTTGGGAATATGGCTAGAATGTGCGCATTCTGGATACATTCCAGAAAGATTACAAGGGCATTCTGAATGCATTCCGAATGCAAGTTGAATAAATCCGTGGCGCCTAAGAGAATCGTATGTATAGCTATACAATAAGATGAATTTTGTATAAAGAAATGTATAGCAAAACGCCTGTTTGAGCACAGGTTTGAACGAAAAACTAGATGAAGAGTAAGGACCCCGCTCTAGTCTGAAAAATAGAGGTAGGGTCGGGTCATTTATAGCGTTTGATCAAGGAATGAAGTTTAGAATTCATTTAGGCTTAGAAATTGATTGCGGGAGCTGGAGTCTTTCAATCATACAGATAGGGGGAACAAAGAACTAGTGAGTGGTTAATCGCTAGAAGAAATTAAATTTTCCCTAGTAAGCTTTGATGAAGAATGGGAAGAAAATGTAAAATGAGAGATGGAACAGAACTTAAAGAGAGAGAGAGAGAGAGAGGGAGAGAGAGAGAGAGAGAGAGAGAGAGAGAAGGAGGGGAAAGAGAGAGGGGGAGGGGTTTGAAGAGATGGAGATGGAGATATAGGAGTAGGAAAGACGATGATGACATTGCAGGACTATCAGAGATAGGACATACGCGACATATTCATAATTCCTGTTAAGTTATACAGAATTCGATGTTGGCTGCAAATGGGACATAGTACCTTTAAGTTGTCACATTTTGTAAAAGATCTATGGTTGAATGTATCAATCAAGAGTCTGGCTGCATGAGACTAGAGGCCAGTCTTGTGACATGGAGTGTACTGGAGGAAGCTAATCGTTCTGAATTTGTTTTGATCATCGTCATGGGGATAACTGTCATTTGGAAAGACTATCCTCGCGAAAGATGGGATGTGACATATGCGTAGTGTGATTCTGTGTCCTCAGGTTTCGATGCGACCCTCCCCATCCCATGAATCCTCGTTCATCCTGTTTTGGCTTATTTCATGAGAGCTCACAAACTGTTTTGTAATAGCTCAACTGGTAGCAAACCTGATTGTTAATCTTATTGAAATGAATTTTAATTTTCCTTTTCTTAAATTTGCCAATTTCTCTTAAAACATGAAGGGATGATTTTCATCTAATTTTATACCAAACTTGATAAAACAATTTGTACTTTCATAAATGCCTTATGAAGGTCAGCTTGGAGGGGGGGGGAGGTTCTTCTGTGTGCCCGTTCAAAACCAGAAATTTTTGCAAAATTTTTGAAAAATATGTACAACTGTTTTCACAGCAAGAAATTCTCATGAATGTTTCATAATATTCAATTCTGTGTTTCAATTATTTTGCAGCTGGAAACGATTTTGGGGATTTTTGGTTACATTTTTAGTTGCATTGAATAACTTTCTTTTGTGCATGAGGCTTTATATTCAAGCAAAAAAAGTTTGCAACTTAAATTTTTGACCTTCTCAAACGTCAAAGTACTAGTCATTGATGAGATACACCACATGGAAATTTGGTTGAGAGACGGCTGTCCAGAACCTCAATATTAACCAAGATATCTGTGTCCAGGTTTGAAACATAAATAGCCCTGGTGATGACAAGCAAACTAGTGGAGAAAGATGGTAGAGGATGAGTCAAAATCAGTGCGGCCCTAGTTACAGTCCATGCCAAGACTTCATTTCGTCTCTTTGTGTCCTCTTTAAGGACAGTGGCATTTTGGAAGGATCCCTGGGGCTAGTTTCCTGAAACCGTCACAAGACTAAGTTTGTAGACAACTCATTGAAACGCAGAAACATTGTTACATGCACATTATGAAACCTGTTCAGAAAGGCCATCTGTTTATAATGGTCACTCTGTCTGTTATCCTTGGGTGTCGTTAATCCCGTTGGATACAATTTGATTTTATCAAAGCACACATTTTCCATAGGCTCTAGCCTCTTAGAGTATTCAACGGGTTAAAAGACAGGTTTCAATGTATCAGGATTAGTCTGGGCTAATGGGAACATAGCATTTTCCATAGGCTCTAGCCTCTTAGTCAGAGTATTCAACGGGTTAAAAGACAGGTTTCATTGTATCAGGATTAGTCTGGGCTAATGGGAACACAGCATTTTGTGTACAGTGTCTCAGTGATGGCCCTGTTATGACAGGTCTAGTGACATTGATCTCATGGGACTCTTGCATATAAAAAAGAGGCATTAGACGATGGGAACAGTGCTCCTATGTCATGTGCTGTTATGACAGGTCTAGCAACATTGCTCCCATGAGACTCTTGCATATAAAAGAGGCATTAGACGATGGGAGCGATGGGAACAGAGCTCCTATGTTTTGCACTTCTCACGCATGCAAGAAGGATCTGAAGCGGTGTCAATAGACCGGTTTACATATCAAATTTTATTCATACTTTTTAAATAAAGTGAAAGCTTTCCTGAGGCTCACCTGACAAAGCAACAAGTAATGTATGCAGAATGGATCCCAAGTATTGAAGTTCATTGACTAATAAGAGGTTAATGGAATACCTCATTACTAGGTCCCCAGGAAAGAAACATAAATAAATAAATTTGAATATAAGTTAGTCAAGGTCTACGGTATTGCATGGGAGCAGTGCCCTTATGTAATGTGCTGTTATGACAAGCCTAACAACATTGATCTTGTGAGACTGCACACAAAATAACGTCCTTTTTGCGAGCAGCCGATGGCATAAAAGAGGCAAATGATCAGTAACTTGGCAATGAGAACAGTGTCTCGTAATCCCATTGTGTTATATCAAGTCTTGCAATGTATCTCTCGTGATTCTCATGCTTATGAATGAGGTATATCTGAATCCCTGACGGTGTAAACACCGCCCCTCAAACTGGTCAGTGCAGCTTTGATATGGCCTGCTTGTGAATCACGTTTCCTGATCAAACTCCGACACGGAGGAAGTAAGGTGACAGTTCCTAACGGCGCTGATAGCTAGTCAGTAGCTAGGGGTGCAATGCGCTCCTCTTAAAGCATTTTTGGGCATTAAGTCAGGGGTGATATGTTTCTTATATCAAATACAGTTACACCTGTCTATTGAGGCAATCCAAGGGAAACAGAGAAAGTGGCCTCTGTAGACAGTTAGCCTGTTTAGAAAGGTTCTACAACACACATTTCATTCTTGAGGGATAGACAAAATACATGGCCACTATAGATAGATGGCCCTTATAGAGAGGTGGCCTGTATAGAGAGGTGGCCACTATAGATAGATGGCCTTAAATAGAGAGGTGGCCTGTATAGAGAGGTGGCCTGTATAGATAGATGGCCTTAAATAGAGAGGTGGCCTGTATAGAGAGGTGGCCACTATATAGAAAGGTGGCCTGTATAGAGAGGTGGCCTGTATAGAGAGGTGGCCACTATATAAGACATGTTTCACTTCATTATTTTGTGAAAAGTCACACAATTTGACAATGAAACTAAATCATTGCATTCATTTGGCATCATGATTTAGTCTACCAGTAAATGTTTAAACTATTTCTAGTCATATTTACAATATGAGGGCATTTTAAGAGTAATCTCCTTTTTTGTCAAATTTGGTTTATATGATATTCTTCCTCATGGGAATACAAAAAGATGAAATTCCTCTCAGATTATTATTATCCTTGACCAGAACTCGGCCATCTCTCTTTAAAAAAATGAGGAAATACTTCACAATTTTGAATGCCCGTTGTGACAATAACATTGAAACTGAAGATCATATCCTTTTCCTATATGCATACAATGAAGATACTTAAAATTATGCCATCCATGAAATGGAATCAAAATATTTTGTCAATATGATGACGTCATTGAATTATCATGTAACAACCCACAATCTCAATGCACTATCTAAAGTTTATACTTCCTTCCTGCAAAGGCCATTGCATTGCCAATGTAATGACACGCATAATATATAACATACTGAATCGCTGTATACTATGCATGCATATTGGGTTTGTAGGCCTATATCTATTGTGAGAACAAAACTTATTGTGCAGCAGGTCAAACTTTTGTTTTCAATTGTGAGGACTATTTGACTATGATATTCAAAATTCAAATTCAATGCATTTATGTGTCCAAAGTATGTCTAACATGGCTATTTGTTTCGCTCATATGTAAAATGAAGGCTCAAAGTTTACAAAGAATATAAATAGGATACAAAATATGGATACATTTTGGTGATCTTTTGAGGTTCTTTTGTTGTTGTATTTATCATTTAAATATATATTTATATTTATATATAGTGCATTAAGTGAATACTTCAGCACGCCTTATAATATATGCTATTATCACTACCTGTGTACATTGGATATCAAGACCACACACATGTGCACTAGCTCCACTCCTTCGGGAGGAGGAGCATTAAAACCCTTTTTTAGTTGCTTTTCAAAGATTTAATTCGCCCTTAGCCGTGACTATACATTTTTTTTCTCAAAATCTGAAGACGAGCGTCAGGTTTAAATTTTAGTAGAATATAACTTTGTGTAGTCTTGCTTATATGGTAATGATTAGGAGGTAGGGTACATGTACATGATATATAGGATACCTTTTAAGGCCGTACAAGGCATGTGCACTGTCAAATCAAAGAGATTACTAAACGCTCTCTCTCTCTCTGTATTCCCACAAGCGGATGCTAACCAGTCAGATATTGCACGTGTGTCTGGCCTGGCGCCTATGGAGATGAGATTACTCCACTTGGGATTAAATAATTAATGAACGGTGATTTGCATGGACAAAACTCACCTGTCTGTACTCCTAATTAGTGCTAATCTGTCTCAATGCCTATTCAGACTGGATGGACAAATGTATGTGCAACTTGTATAGGGTGTTATAAAGATTCATCATAATTATAACAGAAGGAGCGTACGTGTATATGAGAAGGAATATTGTATCAAGAAACGTTGTGTTAATATACTGGGTTTTAAGAGGTCAGTGGACTGTAAAATGAGAGTTGAACACAATTCTGTAAAGCCTTGTGTTGAGCCTATAGCTCTGTCTTTCTCT
Organism: Strongylocentrotus droebachiensis; assembly: GCA_035222895.1. Classification (NCBI taxonomy): domain Eukaryota; kingdom Metazoa; phylum Echinodermata; class Echinoidea; order Camarodonta; family Strongylocentrotidae; genus Strongylocentrotus; species Strongylocentrotus droebachiensis. The sequence goes on along the minus strand of JAVYIG010003413.1, from coordinate 51,539 downwards.
GGTTGTCTCAGGAGCAGCTATAGTGTAGAGTCTATGGGGTGCAGTAGACCAACGAGTCTTCATAGTCTCACTGCTCTGACACTATGTTTAGCATTACGACTGACATGGGTATATGTGCCTGCATGCACACTACTTGTTGTAATAGCGATGATTGTATTATTGTATGACTCAGATAAACATCCTTTCTGGTTGACCTTCAAGTGTGAAATAATCCAAACTAAATGTACTTTCATTTCCTGGAATTATGAATTATGATATTATTTATATTTCTCTTGTCTATACTCTACTGTATGGAATGAATTAGGACTGAAAATAACTAGTTTCATTCGTTTTTTATTCCTTGCAGATTTCTTCTTTTTCTTTCCTTTTTGTGTCACGCTAGATCATCGCAATGCTGTTATTATAGTTTTAAATAGATTTTACTTCATGTATAGTTCTAAAGGCCTTGTTCAGTTATGAAGTGATAAACCGTGATGTTATTTTTATGATTATTACGTGAGTATAATATACTTTAGATTTCTGTATTTTATGATACAGAGCTCAGTGAATGTGTTTATGCGTAGTATCCACTGATTTACACCTTAACAAACGTGACATATGTTGTGCTAGTTTAGTGCGGCATTTCTGAAGAAACCTTCACCTTCATGAAAAAAGTTTGTTGACCTCAAGGTTGAGGATCGTCGAGGGTATGACATTTCCAACGCATGAATCATACATGTAGATAACACATTCAGATGGCAGAGTTAAAATTGAAATTGAAATCGATATAAAATGCATCTTGAAGCCCTCTTAGTCTTGATGGAACCTGGCCAGATGGAATACAGAATCAGTGGGAGGATATATACCTTTGAGGGGCTTGCTCCCTCCCTCCCACCCCTCTCCCAGAGATCGAGGGTTGTCCAATGACAGAGCAACTTCTACATGTCAGCAGCCGGTTGGAATACAGTATCACTATCACAGGCTATCATCATAGGTGAAATGGTACGATGACTGAGCTCTGTATGCTGCATGCCACATGTCGAAACATATCTTCAAAGATCATTTAAAGCCTATCTGCACTAGGTTGGCCAGGAGGGATTGGACCTCCTTGCATGGTAATTGGCAGGTGGTTATCTCATCAAATCGACTCTCAATTAACATAAGAAATGGGGGATCAACAGATACCGCTAAGCATTGTTGTCAGAGGGCGCAAGTAGCTACAAGTAGTGCAGTCCCGCTTAATATATAGATTTCATTCAGTTCTAACTAGCTGTTATATCAGTAAACACAGAATAAAATGCTGTTAGAGAGTTCAAATCGTATAAATACTGTATAGTACATGTATATGTATTTCAATTTTTATACTTTATATTTAGTGTATACCGATTTGACACAATCCAACGATGAACTCAAAATGAAAACTTTTCTGAGTGCATATGATTTGGAAAAGTAACATCCAATTGGTTCAGATTTATGCACTATGAAGTTGCTTTTATTTCACAAAGAAAATGCCAAATTTCTGGTAATGCTCATTGTAATAGGGGTTGACTGTAACTCCCAGGGACCAGCACCCCCCAACCAGGGCAGTGGATATACTCAGACTGCTGGGTAGAGAGAGAGAGGGGGTTAGAATGACTGAATAGCTAGCTAGCTAGCTAGCTAGTCAGCTCGCCTGCGGAGGGAAATTGAATCCAAAATCAGCAATCCAGGGTCAGGAATAATTATGCGAGGAGAGCACCTGGGTTTTATTTTCATCACCTCCAATGATTCTCAGAAAATGGCAGATCATTTTTATATCATGGCGGTATTAAAGCATCAGGGAGCAAGCAGTTAGTAACTGTTGCAAGTTTGTCATAGACAAGTATACATGGAGGTACCAGTCTCAACTTTTTAATGATTCCCTGTTTGTTTTGTTCATGCTTTAATTATAGCCATGAAGGCTACTTTTGAGTACATGTACATGTAAATGCATTTGATCTAGATTGACGATTCATTTCTCTATCAGGGTGCATGCATGGTCTAAAAACAAAGATCCAACATATAAAATTGGAACGTGGGAGGAAGTGATGTATTGTATGCAAAGCACAGAGTCCCTTGTGACCAGGCTCTTTTTAGATGCACTCTAGTGCAATCTGAACCATATTTTAAGACTATGATTTCATGAATAATTTTGGTTGAGATTCAATATTAAACCTGTCGCTGATTTTCAAATCTGTAAAATCAAAATTTAAAGTGGTCGCTGGTTGTCAAACCTGGATAATTGAAATTCAAACCCGTCACTGTTTCGTGTTGACTCCCTTTGTAGACCATGTAACCTGCTGTATGCAAATGTTTGTGTTATAATAATATGGCAAGCTGACGTTTGTTCTGGCATCGTGATGCTTCCAGACTTTGTTTTGTCAAAGAAATGGGATTAGTGCTTGTATTGCTTTGGGGTTTTAAATCAGGGCCACAAAACTCAAAGGTTTGCGATCAGCTGCACATTTGAAATAAAGAGTCTGATTGGTTGATGGTCAGCCTTGTTAACAGTATGTTCATGCAACAAAGATCTTGATTGGCCATTATCATCTTGCAATTGATTGCACAATATTGTGTTAGCTCAATGCAAGATGGAATCACAAATTTTATAAGGTCAGATATCACAGGAGCAGGTGTCATCAAATTTATTTGATTTTGATTTCTCTCTTTCTCCCTCCCTCTTTCTCTCTTCCTACCACACTTGCTGCCTTTACGAAACATTTTCTTTGATACATATGTAGGCCGATATGTCTATTTCCCAACAAAACCCTTCTCTTGAATCTTCCTAATTTTGAATAAAATGTGGGTGATTTTTTCATTTTTGTTTGTACATTCTTTATCCTTCAAAAGTATGCAAAGTGATTAGGCCTACATTGTAATGTTTGAGTGCTGTCCTCGTAGTGTACTTTAATTTGAGGGTATTCAACTTTCAGTCTCTTCACTTGAAGTGGAGTAGGGTTCCCCTGAAATTGTATCGAAAGGCTAGGCTAGGAGACCTTAACAACGTTCTAGAGTTATACACGGGGGAGGGGACTTTGATGGGGCTTAGAGTTCTTGCATTCTCTTTATATATGTGCCTCACTTGAATTCATTTATAATCATGAAAAGTTGGGGGAAGGGGGGTTTCAAAGAAATTTTTGAGGGGCTTGAGCCCCCAAGCCAACCTATCTAACGGAACGCTACTGATAACATGTGACAGTTAATATTTTAAAAAAGAAAAATGTTAAGTTTGAAGTTGACTTGGGTTGACATATGACTCTGTATCGAGGGGTTGGGCAAGCTAGGAGAGCTCGAGAACTTTGGATTACCTGGGAAAGTTGTTTTGAGGAAAGCCTGAACTGAATTAGGCAGATGTCATAGGAAGTCACAAGCACTGGGAGGAAATGACCCAAGGTTGGTCCTGATCCGTAGAACTTCCTTCAACCGGCTGTGACACTCAGAGAGGCAGGGTTGTGGGAATGGTCAATCCAAGAGCCATCTGGCTGATGAGTTCTGGTTCTAACATAGAGGGGGCTGTTGTGGCGACTCCTCCTCCAGGGAAACAGAGGGTTGGGAGTTTGATGGCAGGATGATTTTGATGTGGAGGTTTGGGTGGCTAAATGGGGGGGGGGGTAGAGGAAGAGGTGATGATGAGAAGGAGGAGGTGAGGGAAGAGAAAGAGGGTGTTGATGATGGTAGTGGTGGAGATGAGGTGGAGGTGGAGGAGGAAAGGGAGGAGAAGGATGAGGAGGAGAAGGAGGAGGAGAAGGAGGATGTTGATGATGATAATGGTGGAGATGAGGAGGAGGGGGAGGAGGAGGAGAAGGAGGATGTTGATGATGATAGTGGTGGTGATGATGAGGGGGGAGGGGAGGAGGAGGAGAAGGATGACTGATAAACTGTGATGTTGTGAAAGAGTAGGAGAAGGTATATGAAGGAAATGGAACGATGAGGAGGAAAGTACTTATAATGTAGATAATGGTGGGGATGGCTGTTCAAGTAAAATCAGACATTGCAACAGAAGGAGGCATGGATGAACACTGAACAGTGAGTTTGTCACAAGAATGGCCTACACCAACGGGCATCTGCCAGATGAGCCCTGCTCCTGCCCAGGTGATGCTCGTTTCCATAGCGACCCATCCTGAATGCAAGACAGTTGACACGTCTAGCATTTCCTAGAGAGAAAGAGCGCAAGCTGGTTATTCTGCAGAGGGAAGAGTAGAGACGGAGTGAGACGTCAGTGATGATATCAGAGAATACATAGAGGAAATTAGTCATGGTGTGTGCGAATATGATAATATTATGAAGGAGGATGATGGTATCACTGACATCCATGATGATGATGATTAATCGATTACTAAGAGGATGTTGCACACATTGATGGTGGTACTACGAGTAGATCATATTGATTTTGATAGCCCCTGGGCGATCCTATCTGCAATGATATTTTCAATGATTACCGGGACAGAATTCCTGTAAATCATGATGAGATGATTGATCATATCTAGATGACTTGATGTTAATGGATGAAATTGATGTCGATGATGTTTATGACATTTGATATTATGGCAAGAACAAAAATGGCCATCAATAACTAAAATGAATGTAATGATGTCAATGATTACAAAGAAGTAATGAACATTAATGAATGTCATAAAACGGAAGGAATTTCAACAGGAACAATTTTCAGAAGTGTATCTCATATATTTTCTTGCTATTGATAAAAATCTTGCAAATTATTTTAAAAATTTGATGCAGTGAAGAAAACTGAGATGGAATATGTGGAGCACTACGAGATGAAGCACTGGTGAAATATAAAGACTTCAAACTATATGAAAATGATGGCGTAGAAATTCCAACAGAAAAAAGAGATAAGAGCTCCTGTGACCAAATAATATTTTATGGCTAATCTTGTGTTTATCTTTCCTCTGTCTTCAGGTCACTCATTAAAGATGGTTCTCTTTCATTTGTTTGAGCAATACGGCCTGACCAGACACTTCAAGCTGGACGGCTGTAAGCTCATGAAGAGTTTTGGTGAGTAACCGCTTCTCTCCTTGTAATCAGTAAACCAATCGCCAAGATCCATTTCTACTCTGTACGCTGGAGTGCCATATTGCTATCCTTTATGCTTTGATGATGAAAACATTGATCATTTCCATTGGTATATATAAGTGTAAGGTATATAAGTGTAAGGATGAAGGTATATCATTATTACCAATGCATGTACAATTTTAGAAATGCATGTAAGGGGATGAGTGCTCGGTCCGCCATTTGTTAACATGTATCGACTTGACCCTATTACATTGTGCAATATCCAAATATTAATTGTTGTAGGTAAGGGGGAGCATCTTACTTAAACCTGGATTGGCATTGTGTAGGTACTGATCATTTATTGTCTTGGATTATCTTATCCAAATGGGGATTTCTTTTGAATTTGGACAGATTGTATTATGATCATACTAAATACATGTACATGTACATTCAAATCAACTTATTGTGTTAAACATACATGTATAGCTTGTTTATTAAGTGAGTCTTGACAATTTTGCTTTGAAAATGCTCTTTCTTTTCCACAGAATTGATTGAGGAAGCATACTACAATAAAAGCAAGAACCCGTATCACAATTCTATGCATGCAGCAGATGTTTGCCAAGCTATGCACTGCTATCTACAGGAAGAGAAGGTAAGAATCCCACCGCTGACATCCATTGTATGTGTTCATACCTGGTTATGAGGAGGAGGAGGAAGAGGAAGAGGAAATGATGATGATGAGGAGGAGGAATTATCGATGATGAGGAGGAAGAACTAAGGATTATAGTGCCGGTCCCCTCCTTACTCCAAAAATTTGTTAGAAGCTTTTGGCTGCTAAGTTTCCACCATCATAAATGGAAGCAAAAGCAGACACATAATCTTCTTTATTAAACACCCTTATCGCTGGTATCATCATCAACATCATGGCTTTAATCTGGCCTGATACAATTAAAAGCATATAGGGATTAGGGCATCTTAAAGGTTTATGATGATAGTGATAATAGTGATGTTGTTGATGATCTATGTTTTATCTCTCTCTGGTTCATCAGAGTTCTTCATGGGTTGCACATTAAGATAAACTAAAAGTAAAGTAAGGTGAAAAGCACTCCAGGTGTTGAGAGAGATTACTGCAATAAGACGTGTGGTGACCCTCCGTTTCCTAATGAGTATATGGATCATTTAGAAACAGGAGAAGGCTTTATCCGCCATCAGAGCAGCTTTTATGTTTTTCAGCTCCGTCTAATCCCCCCAAATCTAGAACATCCAATTTGCAAGTTTGCCTGGAGATATTTTTCTGTGATATCTGGATTGTATCTTCCATCTCCCATCTCTCTCTCCCTCTCTCTGACCATCTCTCTCTCTCACTCTCTCTCTCTCTCTGTCTCTCTGTCTGTTTCCCTCCCTCTCTCTCTGTCTCCCTTCCTCTCTCTGTCTCCCTCCCTCTCTCTGTCTCCCTTCCTCTCTCTCTGTCTCCCTTGATCTCTCTCTGTCTCTCTCTGTCCATCTCTCTTTCCTCACTTTCCACCTGTATTTTGTATTTGCCTCTCTCCTCGCTACTCAAGCGGCGCCTTGTTTTTGTAATGAGAATCTACCTGATGACAGTGAATCATGGATGGTGATTTGAAGGCACGTGGTTGGGCTGGGAAGAACCTCTTGACTCACATCCCTTATTGTATTTGATCTCGAGACTCTGCTGTCATCAAAGATCTCCTCTTGCTCAGTGATGAGATGGGCAAAGGGTGGACGGTCATGGGAGGGGGTATGGAAAAGGGCGGGGGTACTAGGAAGAGGAATAAGAGGGGCAGGGTTGGGTAAGGGTGGTTAAGCAAGATCCCCTCAATTACGATCACATATCATAATAATAATAATAGTAGTAGTAGTACATGTAGGTTCTTGTATAGTGTTCATGTCCGTCAAACTTGATACTGCTGGTGCTCCACAATTATTACCCCCGCATTGGCGCTCTAGCATATCAAAGAATTAATTCCTGCCAGGTACCCATTTACCTCACCTAGATTAATGTCTTGCCAAAGGACATTAGTTTTGTTGAAGGGATTCAAACCCCGTACCCTGTGATTCACTGTCTGGCGACTTATCCAGCAGACCACATCACCTCTATATCATATTATTAACACTGCTGTGTTTCATTTAAACTCTGAAGGCGATGATCAGTATAAAAATAAGCTAATACAATGTAAATTAATCTATCATCTCCTAGTTATCAAACCCATCAAACTCCTAGTTATGTCACTGAATAGTTAAATATGAAGTCTCAAACTCCTAGTTATGTCACTGAATAGTTAAATATGAAGTCTCAAACTCCTAGTTATGTCACTGAATAGTTAAATATGAAGTCTCAAACTCCTAGTTATGTCACTGAATAGTTAAATATGAAGTCTCAAACTCCTAGTTATGTCACTGAATAGTTAAATATGAAGTCTCAAACTCCTAGTTATGTCACTGAATAGTTAAATATGAAGTCTCAAACTCCTAGTTATGTCACTGAATAGTTAAATATGAAGTCTCAAACTCCTAGTTATGTCACTGAATAGTTAAATATAAAGTGTCTCAAACTCCTAGTTATGTCACTGAATAGTTAAATATGAAGTGTCTCAAACTCCTAGTTATGTCACTGAATAGTTAAATATGAAGTCTCAAACTCATGGTTGTAACCTTTGTAGTACACAAGACACATTTATGTTGCAAATACCCCCATATCAAGTGCAGTAGAATATATCCACGTAATTATTGCGCTTTACAAATGAATATATTATTATTATTATTATCTTTCAGTTGCGAGACGCCTTGAAACCGATTGAGATCATGGGGGCGCTGTTAGGGTCAGCCATGCATGACCTGGACCATCCTGGCGTAAATCAGAAGTACCTCATCAACTCCAAACATCATCTCGCTGAGCTCTATCAGGTTAGTATTACACTTCTCTTCATAATCCTTAAAAGTGTGTAGTCCAACACATGCTCTTCTGGCGATTGTTTGGCCATCGCTACCCTACACTAACCACATTCATTTCTCCAACTCTGAACCAAAGATTATACCTACTATGTATCCCTATACCTACACTTTACATAAAACCCTATCACAACCCCTACCTTAACCTAATATTTTTGATAAACATACAATCGGATAAATGAGGGTATGAAAAACCCTAACACTTAACCTAACCTGAAACCCTATTACAACCATGGCCCAAACCTTATAGATTTGACAAAAGAAAGCCTGTAGCAAATGATCCCTGAGTAAATATCATAAAACCATTTAGCATATATACAATAAAACCTGTTCTAGCATCGACCTGTCCATAGTGGTCATCCACATTCCCTCCCTCTAGAAGGAAATGTGTGTTGAAGAACCTGTCCAGAAAGGCCACCTGTCTATGTATAGTGACCACCTATCATGTTTCCCTCAAGAGGCCTTAATAGACAGATTTGACTGTACTTTCTTTCTTACTTGTCAGGTAAAATAAAAGTTTTCATTCCATCAATTGCTTTATCGTTGAGCTTGTATACCAATCAGGTTTCTGTTTCAGGTAGAGAAAACCGGTAGAATAGAAATTCTCAAGCCAAATTTTCTTCCCAAACTGCCCCTCATGATCATAACAAATATGATGTTATGGTGTTATTTCCCTTAGTTTACTTTCTTTTTGTGAAGGTTACTATGTTTATTCAGCATGAAGGAAATGATGTGGCAAAATAATAAATTTGCAGTTTCATATGCCTTGGCTTTAAATGACTGTATGTATAACCCTTCTGTCCAAAAAGAAACAGCTCTCTTGGCATTCAAGCATAAACTAGGCTTCATCCTCGCTGCTATTACATTGCCCATATTTATACAGCACTGAACGATTTAAATGGAAGTCATTCCTATGGAGTACCCATTTTCTACACCTGTGTTGAGACAGATAAATGTATATATAATGCCTTGTTTATGGCTCTACACTTTCAGCTAGAATGCTTAGTGTTAATAAAAGCAGTCAAATTCATATACCTGGTACTATGCTGAAATAAATGGATTTATATATTTTTTTATTTTACCTGACAAGTAAGAATGAAAGTACAGTCAAACCTGTCTATCATGGCCACCCAATGAAAACACGATAAGTGGCCACTGTAGACAGATGGCCTCTTGAAGTCTTTAATAGTGAAAGATAACTAGTGTTTGATCATGCAACTGTGCGAGAATTTGTCTATGACAAATGACGTTCATATCACAAATGACATATGACATCATAATTGTTTTGTTTTATTATTAAATGTCACATTCAAATTTTTCCCTCTCCATGTTCTTTGTTTTAGAATTCCTCAATTCTTGAGAACCACCACTGGCGGGTGGGCATCTCAGTTCTAACAGAAACAGGCCTTCTAGACCATCTACCCCCTGAGCAATGGTAAGTCTCCTCTCATTGGCTGTTTTTGATGATCATCCCAAGTGGTAACCAATCACGGCTGCTGTTAAAGAAATGTTTGGATTAGTTTATTTATCTGTTATTTTGGGGAACTTGTTCAGTTGTTATGATTAATTCTTTTAAGAACAGAACCTTGTTGATACCTGGGTTGAAAGAAGTAAAAAAAAAAAAGGTGTCTTTCTGTGATTAATCATGAAGCCATGTATAATGGTAGGCCTTCTCTCATTGGCAGTTTCAGAAGGTGTTTTTAACTTCTTACCAATCATGAGTGTTTTTACATAAATGATGTTTATCAATTGAAAACTTGTAGGTGTAGTACACATACTTTTATCATACATACATTTTGAAATGGATGTGACTTCAGCATCACTTTGATTTGTTGCAATTGTATGCCTTTTCTGAAAGTTCCTTTACCGGAATCTCCATTATTTGAACTCCTAGTCTAAAAGGTGCACATTATTGTTTGTGATTTCTACCAAGTTTAATTTGATTTTTAGTATAATTTGCTTGTCCAGCCTCTTATTTTAATTGGAATTACCTGTTAAGTACATTATGAACATTTTAAAATAACTTCAAGATGGTTTCCTCTCAAAAATTAATTTACTTTTAGTAGCCTCCACTACATTAGAAATGTTTTGAACTATTTTGAAATTATTCTATCTCTATGACAAATCACATAGATTGTGTTGGGGTTTTCCTTTTTGTTTTATGTTTTACTTTGCTGTATCCAGAAGAAATGCAAGTCATAAGTGTCTCATGACTGAACTTTTCTCCTATCTCTCCACACAGGAAAATGTTTGTGGATCATATACGATCGCTTATCCTGGCGACTGATATTGCCAGGCAACAAGAATTCCTTTCTGAATTCCAGGTGAGTTGATTTCTACTGACTATTCATCATTCATAGCACTCCCCTGTACCAAGTCATTGTTGCAATGCATTCCCCAAAACAGCTACTTCAAAGATAAACAATTTTATTCACATATTACAAAGTATTGTAGTTTAAGGTCAAACTGATTTTACGGCCTTCATTTATGATTATGATTCTTTTTTTCTTTTCTACAGAATATACTAGAAAGGAGTGACCTGAATCTTAAGAGTCATGAAACTAGGAAATTTATCTTACAAGTAAGTTACCATGGCGATCTCCCAAAGGGAATGATGGTGTTAATGGTGGTGATAATGATGGTGGTGGTGTCGATGATGGTGATGAAGATGGTGATGGTGATGATGATGATGATGATGGTGATGATGATGGTGATGATGATGGTGATGATGATGGTGATGATGATGGTGATAGTGATGATGATGATGATAGTGATGATGATGATGATGATGATGGTGGTAGTGATGATGATGGTGATGATAAAGGTGATGATGATGATGATGATGGTGGTGATAATGATGATGATGATGATGATGGTGGTGGTGGTGGTGATAGTGATGATGATTATGGTGAATCTTAATACATTGTACTAAATTGTAGAAAAGTAGGATTTATCCATCAACTTCCTTTTCCCTGTGATTCAGATAGATTCTTCATCTCTCATTAACTCTCTCTCTCTCTCTCTCTCTCTCAACCGTACTCTAGATTGCTCTGAAGTGTGCTGATATCTGTAACCCCTGCCGACCATGGCAGATCACTGAGAAGTGGGGCAATGTGGTGTCCGAAGAGTTCTTCAGACAAGGTAAGAGCTAGCATCAACAGCGCCCTCTTGAGTCTTGATTCAATTCAACTCATTTATTTATTCAACCATCAATATATATATATATACAACCAAAATAAGTTACATCAACAATTTTGCAGAACACAATGATTTTTTGGTGACCCCAGAGAAAGCGGGGCTTACACGTCCAAATTAATTTACAGAACTTGAATTTGATGTTGAACGTGGAATGATTCTGTTGTTGCCTAGATAAACGATTGAAAATTCAACCATGATAGTGAACTTATCTCATGATACTTTAGTTGAATACGTGCATTGCAAACTTGTTAGCACCGTGATGGATAAAATGACAGAACTTGATTCCTTGTTTTCCAGACCTCCTTGATAATCCACTTTAATTACAAAAGCACTGTGATACTCCCGTCTGTGAAGGATTTGAAACATAATCAAAGATGTTTCAGAATGTTAGGCATTTTCCCAATGGCCTGACCTCAACTTTAGAGGATGCAAACACCCTTAAAAAGTTTCCTTTTTTTTAAAACTATTTCTATTTTAAAGTAAAAATGGTATACAATTCTTTTTGATCTCCCTGCACTCCTGTTAGGTGACAGAGAAAAGGCTGATGACCTGCCAATCTCAATGAACTGCAATCGACACACAACAACAATTCCACAGATACAATGCGGTAAGTTTCATTGCATTCTCATTCTATTCTCCCAAGGGTTGTAGGTGTCTCGATCCTTTACAGGCTTCGGTCCACCAATGTCACAAACGTTGGACAGCCAAAGTGAACTTTGGTCACAAGTACAGTGTGGCTACCTTCATAGACGCCTGTATCATTCACTTTAGATGAAAATGGCAGTTCAGGGTCTGCATCCTAGTGATTTAAGAGTTCATGAAACTGAACAATTCTACGATTCTACAATTCTTCATACCAATGAGCATTTCGATGAACTATTTAACCTTCACAAATTTGATATTCCACTGTCAGCTAGAAGGAAGATAAGGCATGATCTCATTGTTTGGTTAAATTGAAATGAATTACTGGTTCCTCTCAACAATGGGTTAAGTTTCTCAATTCTACAAGTTATTTTGATGTCCCAATATTTACATGCAGTTATTCTTACAGTTACATTGAGCAACTGTATAATTCATATCCCTTGTAAATGTGATCTGTTTTTCTGTTTTTCATAACTCAAAAATGAAAGATGAACTGGTTGAATTAGGGCCTTTGTTGAATACTTCTAGATGTAAGCTTTAATTTAATCACATCCTCAAGAAACTTATATGGGGACAATTGAATTTGTTTACATACTTGACAAATTACAAATCTTGTTAAGGGTATGAATAATGTTAACAGTTGTTTGGGACACATTTTAATGTTGATTACCTGGGGATTCCTCTTGGCAAGAGTTTAATTGTATCGTATTTTTTTTTGCCTTTGCCTTGCAGGGTTCATAGGCTTTGTGGTTGAGCCTCTGTTCAAGAATTGGGCTCGTTTCATGCCGTCTGCCCTCTCCCAGTCAATGCTTCACAACATGAGGGAGAACAAGAAGGTTTGGACGGGAAAGAGAGAGAAAGAGCAGGCAGCTAGCTCAGCCCAAGCCACAGCCCAAGCCACAGCCCAAGCCACAGCCAAACCAAACAGTGCAATTCAAAGTTCCTTGAGTGAGACGAAGAACTGTAAAGCAGAAGAGAAGGTAACGGACAGCTCGGTGCAGAGCGCAGATCTTAGAGAACCAGAGCCCAAGACCTTGAAGTTGAGTCCAGCAGCAGAGGAGAAAGTAACAAGTAAAGCAATGGAGAGTGGGAATGTATCACTCACTGGGAAACACAAACATAGTGCAATGCGGGAACCTCGTCACATGGTCCAGGTGCATGCGCACCAGGGACAAGAGCGCCCTCGTTCTGCAGTGCTTTCACCACCAACACATCGTGCTCTGAACGTGCACAGAACGGTCGATGTGACGCTATCAGACTCAAACACGATGGGTGTTCATTCTCACAGCGCAGACAATCTACGTAGTGCCAGCTCCACCACCGCTGTCTCGATGCATTCAGCGTTGGAGGCGAAGCAGAGAGACATTAGGTCGCCTAAGGTCAACAAGCGTGTCAAAAGTGCAACGGAGAACATGCTACAACCTTTTAGTTTACGACTGTCCCGCTCTCCGAACACGTTAAGAAAGGAGCTACACTTTGAAGACCCTTGGAAAAAGATTGAAAAGTCACCAAAAAGCCCCGTACAAAGCCCGCCACCATGCATCGAATCGCCTTTACTCCAACGTGCCAGTCACCCCCTCAAAATTAGCCACACATCGCCGGGATTATCGGACAGTAGCGTACGCAATGTGGACACTCATGGCAATAACGCAATAACAAAGCCAGGACACGGCTTCAACAACAACCTGGATTTCTCTATGCCTGTGGATGTGAGATCTACATCGCTTCATCATAACATGTCGCACAACAAGCAGCACGACGGCTCTGAGCCATTATACTGGCAGGAGAGAGGTCTGCTTATGTACTCTGAACAGAATAGCGTGCCTCAAGGCAACTCAAAGCACTTTATGAAACCTGCTACGTCGCCCTCTAGCTCGCACCGCCACACCACCAGCAGCAGCAGCATGTTAGAACATAGAACTAAAGCCACACCCTCAAGTCTCTTGGTGAGATCTACAGAAGGGAGAGGGGCTTCCCACTCACTGACCCCTTCCACTTCACAGCATGCTAGGATAGAAGGGTATTCACCATCTCTCTTGGTACCAAGTGATTCATTAGGGAAGGATAGACCAAGGGAGAAAGGATCACCATTCATCAGGAAACGCATTGTGGAGAATAAAAGAAAGAAGGACTTGCAAGTGCCAGGTAGGTTCATATTATGTCAGTCTCAAGTTATGTCATGTTCTAAAGGACATTGTCGGTTTGTCAAGGCCCTTTTTTTCCACTGTTACAGAATAAAGTCTAAAGTCTAGAGGTGTACACAGTAAAAGTAAAACGCTCATGGGAGCAAAGGCTCCTAGTTATTAGCTGACGCTTCATTTTTACAACTTATTGACTGCAGTTGTGATTTTGTATATTGAGACAAGTTTCATGCAATGATAACGAGTATGCTAAGGATTTTCAATTATTTAATTTCTTTCTTTACATGGAAGGAATATTCTGTATTTGATGTGATTTTTTGTAAAGACCATAGTCTCTCATCTCTATATGCTCTACACACTACACCTGGTAGGATTCATTCCTTGAATGCACTGAGCGCTACTGGTGCCGGAGCTAAATCCAGGGTAATAATTTCCAAGGTCCATTGAAAGGGCATAGAGATATGTTATAAAAATGTGATATGCGCTATACAAGCATTGCATATTATTATCGATACAGTAAAAACTGTCTACAGCGACCGCCCAAGGTAAACACAAAAAGTGGTCTTGGTAGACAGGTGGTCTTTGTAGATAGGTTCCTTTAGTACATGTTTCAATGAGAAACCATTTTCAAGAGAAACAACAAATGTGGTCTTTGTAGACAGGTGGTCACTAAATCAGGTTTGACTGTATTACATTGATCATAGAGTTTCAATGATTCATAGCATACTCTTATTTGATTTTGTTTACAGTAATCAGTTCAGGGAGTCTGTCACCCCGGGTACCGCCCAGAGGAATGCTGAACATCTACGCTCCCACATCACCACCCTCGGACCACACCCCTACGTCCCCGTCGGCCTACTCCGTACCCTCCGCCCTGAGCCCCCTACTCCAGGACTTCACCAGTAATCAACTAGCCTCCATCGCCCGCCGCAGGCAACACATGCAGGAGGGGGACCAACCCTCCCCCTCCTCATCCACCGCCTCCATGGGCATCGCCCCTCTTGGGGACCGGAGTCCGCGCCTGCAGCGTCACAGGGGGGAGTCCAAGTCGGGTCAGAGCACTAGCAGCACCCATGACAGTACCGACCTGTCCAGGTGATCGCTGATGATTGGTAGAAAGCGATTGTTTTGTGTCCTCAGAGGGTTCCGAAGTTCCTAGTGCCAAAAATAATGTTGGATGAGTGTGATGAGTTAAGGTATACAGCTCATTATATAAACGGCCGAACCAACTCGGTTTATAGAGATGTAGCAAATATTGGCAGACTTTGGGATTGGATCATCATTTCTTATCAGGTTCACGTCATCAAGATTGTTTTATTTGGAGAACTGTTCCTGTGTTGTATTGAAGTGGGGTACAATAGGAGGAGATGGCTTAGTCTGTGCTATAAGAGAAGAGAAGGAAGGTATCTTACATGTGGCAAGATGTTGCTTCCTGTTTGACAGTCAGCCTGTATATAAAGACTACATGTACACAAGACAGGTAGCAAAGAGAGACTGGTTCATTGCTCTTCACATACCAGTGGTCTTTATTTACCAGCTCATTTTGATTTAGATTTGAGCAGTTATTACACCAACTCCATGCTGTGTGCAGCAATTCCAACCTAAATTTTGAGAGGTTTGCAATTTGTTTGGACAAGAATTGCATAGTTTATCATCCTTCTTGTATCTTCATTTTAAAGTTACACTCATCAAGGATTTTCTATACCCAATGTGTAAAATGAATGAAGCATTATGGGTCAAAAATTGTGCTTGAACGTACATTATAGACTTGGTTGCCCAGAAGCTGACAAGTCATGTAGTCTTTATATACAGGAGGTTTGTTGGTTAGTTTATGACTGGATGATGCATGTTTTGTTTTGTTATGTTTTTGTGGCGTGCGGGTAAACCACGAATCTGAAGAAGGATTGGTTTGTTCAAAATTTGTTGAATTTGTTTATTATCCATGAAATATTGTTTGATGTTAGCTAAAATGTAAAGTGAACTTCTCCTTGTTTTAATCCTTAAAGGAAGGAGTGTTGAGTTACAGGAAGAAGAGAAAAAACATGTTTAGTTTGGTTGTCAAAGTTGCAAATGTGCCTGTTTAATAACTATAGAGATAAGTTTTAAATATGTGACTGAGTTTGACTGTATTAAAGCGACTAGTATTGTGCCGTGATTTCAGTGTGTTCCATTTTAATGTGTGAGATAGGTAGCAAAGGTTAGAGGTCATTGAGAGGTTTGCTGAGAATGGTATCCCTTAAAAGGGAAAGTTAAGATGTACAGTATTTGAATTTGGAAAGAAGAAATGATAACATTCTGGCCCTTGGTAGGATTAACATGAATGTGTCAGAGCAATTCTAGACTGAGATGTAAACGATCTGAACATTGCAATAACAATGGTTGAAATTGAAGAAGGTTTTGATTGGGTCAGTTAATTTATTGATACTTTAAGTTTGTAACGCCACAAAGCATACATCCACCTTTGTTATTATCATATCTCCAAGTCATTTATATTAAACTGGTTTGTATGTATGTGTGTTCTCAGTAGCACGTTTCTTCAGGGAACCTTCACATTTTTTGTCTGAATTAATTGACAAGTGCTAGAATTTCAGACTTGCTGCAGGTAGCACAAAGCCCATATTTTCACTTTGCAAGTATTGGACTTGTATCTTTTGAAGATTGAAATTAACATATATGTGACAAGAATGGGTATTAGAGAAGTATAAGTTTAGTGTAAAAAACAGTATGATTGTTTATTAAGGTAGTCATGGGCAATTGAAAACGCCTGTAGTGGTGAGTAATATCTTTTGTGAAAATGAACAAGCTATTAAAGTGAGGACTTTTATTTGTTTTTCCTTATTTACATGAGGGATAAAAGCAATGGATTAGACCACTTGGTGTGACCTCAGTGAAAGAACTACCGGTAAGATATTTGAGCCTGGTTGTACTTTTTATGTACATGGCATGAAACGAAAGGGTTCATGTGATTGTTAGGGTTTAAAAAAAAGGGTAAACAAGTGTGAAATATGCGGCTCACGTAAGTTGCTATGCGTTTTTCGTCTTCGTGATAAAGCTTTTAGGTGAATTAGTATAGACCGAAGGTTAACGCTCCGGTGCCAATGCAAGCATATAGTATCGTAGTTGCTTCCACTAAGCTCCATACATGTAGGTTTATCAATTTAGCTTGTCTACCAATATATTTCATGTAAGAAACCTGTAAAGAAGTCTTCTTATTTAAACCTATATCATCTAAGAGACAGTTTAGAGATGCTTGAATTAGTTGCTTCTGTGAATGAATTTGCTCTGCTTTTACCCCCCTCTTTTCTTCCATTGTATTTTTACTCTGTATACTCTTCAAACAAATTATGCTTCCCCTTACATGTATGTCTGTTTGTTTGTGCGTGCATGTATGTTTGTATCTACATTTGTACTCATCATGATTGTTTCTGTCTGCTTGTCACCCACATTCACACTTTCTTTCTCTCTCTTTCTTTTTGTCTCTCTTGCTCTTCTGTCTCTCTTGCTCACTTTTGCTCTCTTTCTCACTTGTTTCTTCTTTAGCTTTCTCTCACCTTTTTTTCCTTCATCTTTTCTTACTCTTTACGTCTCTCTCTCTATATGTATCTCTCTCTCTCTCTCTTTTCTTATGCAGACTTGGTTTGCCTTTTCTTTCCTGCTCCTAGCTGTCTCTTCCCTCACCCTCTTCTACTTTCCCTACTTTCATTATGTCAGCACTCTTTAGAAGTTGAAAGTAAGACATGAGTCAAGACTTTAAAGTGCATGCAAACTTAGCTAATATATTTCATTGTTTCATGATGTCTTGATTTTAGAGTATAATATTCTTATCCTACATGTAGAAATTAGCAACAGATCAGAGTGTCTCTGACATTCTCATGTTTATGATCACTTTTATTGATGAAATAAAGTTTATAGAATAGTATTAATTGAAATTAATTTCAAATCAGAAATTCTTTAATTCTTTCTCTACAAGTACACATATGTAGTTGCTGCTGGCCGGTCTAAGTTTACAATCAGTGCTAGTATTTAAGTATTATTGAGACAATTAGAAATACTTACTTTTTGTCATTATGAATTAACTGCAGGAAAGGTACGACTATATAACAAGAAGGCTGCATTCTAGACAATTTTATGTACAAACATGTTACAAATGTGTGTACTGATTTATACAATGGGAAATAGCTGCTTTTCCTCTAATGTCTGTACTAGATCTATGAGCTGCTGGTCACAAAAAGAAGGATAAATAAATTGATTAATTAATTAACATATAAATAATACTCATTTTGTCTTTTTTTATGTTTGAGGTATAATTTTGTCTGAAATGCTAATGCCATTGATATACATGGTGATTATGTCAGTGGCAAGAATGCATTTACCAATTGGGATTATAAAAAAGCTGCACAATTCAATGTACTAGCCCTAAATATTATGAAAAGGAGATTTTTGAAAAACTTTGGGAGGAAAAAAGAATGGAGTGAGGTTTACAGATCCACTACATGTAAGCATACGTGTTTATCTTACTTGAATCGTTTATTATCTTCATACCAGAGATTCAAAATATAACATGAGGTTTTACGCCCACCGCACATTACACGATCCAACTGCAATCCAAGCTTTGGAAGAATATGCAAAAGCATTTGATACGAACATTCAAACTTTTAAATCTCAATGACCTAGGATCTGAATAGTCTTATGATTAAGACAATCTAATTCCAAGGGATTTCATGCTTCCATTAAAAAGGAAAAGCTAAATTAGCTCAGAGTGACATCAGACCAATAGTGTGATTGTCTACGATTTGAAACCTATTTGGCTTTTATTCTGACTAGAGTTTAATGTACTTAAATTCCAGTTGTTAGTATTACTATCATTGTTTAGAATTGAAACCAGGAAGATGTTAGTTTAGATTTCCTATCTAAAACAATTGCCATTTCTTTGAAAATCGGATCGCAGAATGATCGTGGAGTATGCGGTAGGCTTTACATGTACATGCCAATATACTTTCTAAACAAAGTTAAATGTGCCAATTTGTGGTTTATGCAAATACATTTAGAATGCCATTACTCTCCATATAATGTCTTTATGCCATTTTATTTAAACTTTAAGCTATAAATATAAGCTTCATGAAACCCCTTGCAGGAGAAGCTGTGATATAAATGTAAACAAAATATTAGTTACCTTTCTGCTGCAATTGTCACCAACAAATGTGAGTACTTTTAAACATACTGAACTTTTCTTTTCTCAAATGTTACTCAATGTTAAAGGTCACCATGTACTTTTGCATCTCAATGCAAGTAGCATGATTTTGTTCTTCCTGAGGTTTATAATCAAAATCATACATTAAGCTTACTGCAACCTTACTAGGGGGGGGTCTTTCTGTCATGCTAATGGTCCATTGCAAAACTTTGGCAGTTTTTTATTTTACTTGTCAATTAACGACAAGTCAGAATATATGAGGAAGCTTTGCTCAGCAAAGGCTCAACACATAATCAATATCTGTGTATTATAAGGTACAGAAATGTGAATCTTATAATGCTGTTTTAAAAATTTGGTTAAAAGAGAGGAAAAACACCTGGTAGTTTAGCGCAACTTATGTAAAGAAGCCTTTCATCTTTGCAGGTCATGCCTCCATTTTGTCTCATTTTCTAGTGATGATATCAAGCAGTATTTTGGGGTGTCGATCACTTGGATACAACGGCATCTCAAGGGATATTTGTGTGTGATAGACAATGATACATGTACATGCATGGATGGCAAGATCTCTTTTATTTCATAAGCCTCAACAACAAAAAATCTTTCTTTCTTTTTTTCTTCCTTTGGATTTTATATGTGTGTGTTATAATTCATATGCATGTATATGTTAAAGGTCAAAGAACATAATTTAACCATTTACTAGATATTCCAGTTATACATGGAACTTTATTATAGAGAACACTGATATAACAAGGACATTTCGATAGTTCCAGCTTTACAATATCTTGATACATTTACATACACGTATGTTTCTTTAGATGGTGTTTTATTGAGGCTAAGCTTTTAAGGACTGTTTTTTTTCTTTTGTCAACATTATTCTGAGTCTTCTAAGAATTTTTTTGTTTTTGTTTGGGGGGGGGGGATATCCATTTATTATTTCAAATGTGCCAAATGTTATAATAGATAAAACTCAGATATTATGGAACATGCTAATTGATGTAAGCTAAAATTGGTAGAGGTTATTTTGAACTTCAAACAAACACAATGAAATGGGGATGATTTAACTCCTTTCTTTTTTTACTCCAAAATTGAGGTTTAATTTCTCACTGTATTCTTTTTTCTATATTTTTCATTATTTCATTTACTTGCAAGCAATTTCTTTGTGCCAACTATTTGCACTGAATTTGAAGTGACAAAAGCAATACATTTAGACCCCCAATTTATTGGTCGAATTTAAATGCCCAGTGCTTTATCCACTTTGAAATTTGCTAAAAGTGCATTGATACAGAAGCAAAATAAGATGATACTATATATTTTGTGTATATAATTTCCTTTTTTATTCACTGCATGTTTCTTTTCCCAGTTTGATTGTGGATAGTTTGGTCAGTTGTTAATGATTGTGAGTTTTATAATAACTATTAACTTATTTAGTTAAATAATTATTAGTTCACAAAGAATGACTAGTGCACAACAAGGTAGTGACTTTAACTGAAATTTCAACACTTCTGTTTCAAACAATGCATTTGCGTGTTGGTTTTCTGTATGTATGTATGTATGTATGTACTTCCGTTTTTGTTGTTTGATTAATTGCGGACTGTGAAGTATTAAAGAAAGAACTTTGAGAGTTTCCTCATTCTACAACATGGCTATGATATTGTGTATTATTAATGAAGTCATATTTATATATTGTATCTTTGGATAGGAATGTACATGTATCCCTTTTTCTTTGTTATTTGATTTGATTGTTGATGACTCCTCTTGTGGATTTATATATTGATAGTTGAGGGAAGAATAAGACATCTGATACATTCCAATGATAAGGCTTCTGTATATATCTTATTACTGTATATAATTATAGTATGTTTTACTGTGTGTAATATACGTAGATAAGAATGATGACAAATATTGTACATACTTATTTAAATTTCTGTTTGTTTAGAAGAGAGTAAGAAATTTTTATCTCAAACTTTTTCCATAGACGATTTTTTCCTCATTGTCGGTCTGTTTTTTCCCCCCTGTTCAAACTTGATAAAAGATAGATAAGAGTTGGACAATTTGCATAAAAATCTACATTTGCACTGTTGTATTGACCTTTAAAAGGAAATAATAAATACTGTAAAGATAAGATGAGAATTAAACTTGTTTTCCTGTGTTTATTTCACGTTTTCTCCGATTCGACTATCGATAGTGTTCAAGATGGTTGCAGACCGTAAAACCTGAAGTTCCATGAATCCAGTGGTATATTGAAGAGGTCTATTATTTGGGACCTCCCATCAAATAAAGTAATCAAACTTCCTCTGACCTGTTCCTCTCATTTTTCTGCTTCTTAAAGGTATAGACCAGTTCTGGTCATGAAATTGCATCGAGAAAGAAACGTTGTGGAATCGATCAGAAAAGGTTGATCATCTAGCATATAAGTATTGGTGTGTTGTACTGCAAGGTTCTGGAATCATCAAAATGATAAGAAATTTGGTTAAGTTACAAGCACAGAAGGATGTATATGGGACCATGGGATATCTATCCAGGCCGGATAGATATAATAACTTACCAAATATATCAATTAGTAGGCGGTTTCCCAGCAAAATTTGTATGATCACGTATCAGTCAAAACATATTCTTTCACACGATTGGTAATAAGAGCTGCCATTTCATTTTTTGAGAGGGGGCGGTTTCAAAACTGGTCTTTACCTTTAACCTCAGGTTAGACTTTCCCTTTAATATCCATCAACACTAAGCTCACACATACTGCAAAATAACAAAATAGAAATACATTTACAATTATAAAAGTTGTTTATTAAGATATCAGAAATATTTACAACATAAAAGTTTGTTTCTGTTTAGTAGACATGACTATGTACAGATGAATATATTCAGAACAAGAAATCGAAGATAATTATGATGCGTCACATAAAGACCGAACATAATCTTAAATAACTCTACCAAAAAAATACATAGATGTACATTTAGTCTCTTTTGTACCTTGGTTTTTGTTTTTATAATGATATAGATATGATTAGCAGAAATTTGTAAACAATCCTGCAATGTAACCCCAATCCCCAAGTATACCTAGTTATAAACCACAAAAGAATGATATACCTGCCAAATAAGTTTGATTAAAGATGCAACGGCAGAGTACGGTAATAAAGCACAATTTTGTGTTGTGATCTGGGCGAACTCGGAACTAGGGAGTCGGGACAACTCGGCCTCAGCAGAAAGCGTGGCCGAGTTGTTCAAAATGCCTTAAAATTATGCTGTACTTGCATCGATTTATGCATTGCGGTCATATTTTTAACAACCAAATTCAACAGTATTTGATGGGAATATGTAAAAATCAATTACTGAACAGATATCAAGAGGTAAAATTCTATAAAACATGAAATTTATTGAGAAACCCTATCACTGCTCTAGACCAAGTTAATCTGACCCTCTGTGTTTTTTTTTAGTCATTGCATTCAAAAGTATCAAATTCAAGATTTTAACGTGATCCCAATGACATCACATAACTAGCCCCTGTTTTGCCATTTTTCTACCGATCACATTACATTTTGGAAAATCTCATTATAATCTCTGGAAAACCCTCTCATGGTCGTATCATGACGTGTGCAGTGGACTTTATACTACAACATTATTACATGAAAGTTTAATTGTCATAAGTTTTTACTGCTCTTTACTGTGAAAAATAAAATTGTGACTTGAACTCAAAAATATTGCTTGCATGGCATAAATGTATGTGTTAGAGTGAAAAGGACTCCTTTCATCAAAACCAACACATTTCGTAAGACCATCTATGATGCATATAATAAAAGGAACAAGGTTTTAAAACAAGGGAACACAAAAGGGATAAAAACAAAACACAAATCAGGTAAACACTCTTTAACTTGAACGAATCAGAGACATTACATGTATATACTATAAGGAATAAGTGTTAAAGATTGACATAACACATGAACTCTCCTACAGTTTCTTTCTCTCTCTCTCTCTCTCTTTCTCTTTCCGTGACTGATAAGAGATGTACTTTTTTCATCCCCTATTCTTCCAGAAGTTGTAGAGCAGTTTTTTTTCTTTCTTTCTTGCAGAGGATTTCTCCCTCTCTGTCTCTCTCTCTTGCCCCCCCCCCCCCCCCCTCTCCCTCTCTCTCTCTCTCTCTCTCTTCCCCCATCCCTCTCTCTTCCTCCCCTCCCTTTCTCTCTCACCATTAATTAGTTATCATTCCGCTCTTTGAGCTCTATTGAGTAGGGTATAACGTCTAATATCTACTGCTTTCACTGAATGTCTGTCAATCACGTATTGACATCTGCAAGGGGGCGGGGCTGCCTGATGCTGGGCTGCGCTCTGATCGAGGGTTTCAGCAAATGCTGTCCAAACTATACGCAAAAAAACAAAGAAAGAGAGAGAGAGAGGAGAGAGAGAGAGAGAGAGAGAAGGCAGGAGGAAGAAGAAAGAGAAAAGAAGGAGAAAAAGGAAGGAATGAGAGAAAAAACGACTTGGGATTTAAACATTAAAAATACAGCATACATGTATATGATTTATTAGCCTGTATGAGAATACATCGTTGTTACAGAAACTTTACCAGCCCCTACTCCCTCCCCTCCCCTCCCCCCCCCCCCCCCCCAAAAAAAAAAGTTAAAAAAAACTTAATAAATTGACAATAAATTGACTCCAAATTATTTGGGGAGCTGATTCTGACCAAAGCCAAACCCTTGAGCTTGCATGCAAAGCAGAACTAGATTAGAATAGTCACATCGGTTTTTAATACTGCTCTTCCTGTTTTAAATGCAATTATTGATACCACAGCATCACTAGGTACCCATTTAATGTGCACCTAGGTAGAGAGACAGATGTGGCCAAATACCTTGTCCAAGGATGAAAGCACCAAATAAGGATCAAACCTGGAGCCTCGTGTATGAGAGAGAAGAGTCTCCACCAATATACATGTACTACATTATTATCTAAATAAGGCTTCCAGGTGGTTTAATGAATCAGTGTATTTAATATCTTTAGCGCTGTACCCGGATGAATGATCAATATTGTTTTTGTATTGCTCAGTCATCCGGGGACTTCAACTATCGATATCGATATCACATCGATATCACACAAAAACAAAGCCATATTTGCTGAGGTAAGTCAAATTTTGTTATTTTGCTAGTCAGCCTGATATAGATAATAATAATATTATATGGCTTTGTTTTCATGCGATACAAGAATATATTGATCTAGCTATGACAATATTGGCCTCATCTCTGTCTCGTCCAATATTGTCATAGCTCGAGCAATATATTCTTAATAGTTTAAACATATTTGTGGCTTACACCCAGTAAATAAGATCGATTGATCGATCCGTAATTGAAAAACAAAAAATCTTGGAACCAGCGGGATTTGAACCTGCCATCTACTGCTTGCCGGGCAGCGACTTTACCACCAGGCCATCACTGGTCCATGGCATAGTCACGATGAACTAGAAACAAATACCCAAGCTCTCCTGTAGATGGCAGGTTCAAATCACGCTGGTTCCAAGATTTTTTCTGACTTGTTTTTCAATTACAGATCGATCAATCGATCTTATTTACTGGGTGTAAGCCACAAATATGTTTAAACTATTGAAATTTCTCCCAGGAAGCATTACATTCATAAAAACAATATATTCTTGTATCACACTCAAAGCCATCCAAAATTATACAAGTACTCCTGGTAAATTTCAAAACTCTTTAACTTTCAAAACTCTTTTGAAGAGCCTAGGAACATTATAACATCATGCGATGCACAATACTAGAAGAATGAAGTATCATGTTTCTCATTCTTAATACCTTAGGGCTGGCAAGTTTGGCCGGACTCCACTTTCCCACGGGGGATCCCGAGCTGTTGATATTCTCCTTGTTAGCCGCCGTCGGGCTACAGCTGAGACGAGCGTGGGCAAACTTCTTCTTCAATGCCCTGGCGATGATGGAGGCTGGGTCGTTAGCTTCAGAAAATTTGGGTTTTTTCCTGACGGGGGTTCCTCCCGGTGACCTGTCAAGAAAAGATAGGAAATGTAATGTCTTCAGGTATGTTTACCCTAGAAATAGAGGTCGACAAAGAATTTTGACAAAAAGTATATCTCCTCTCATTATTTTGTTTCTTTTCCCTACAAAAGAGTAGGGTATTGTGCAATATTTTTTTAATGATTTTACCGTAACAATTGATTTGGGATGTGTTTCTCTCCTATGAACATGAACATATAGTGGTGAGAGGGTTTTTTTATGTCATAACATACGATTTCGAGGATTGAGGGAAACAAACAAAAAATGGTCTTTGTAGACAGATGGTCTTTGTAGACAGGTGGTCTTTCTATACAGGTGGTCTTTATAGACAGGTGATCTTTATAGACAGGTGGTCACTAAAGCAGGTTTGACTGTACTACTACTTACCTTGCTATTGATTTTAACTTGACCGTACCAAGTCCCTTCAGAATATCAGCCATGTTTGGCATACTATCAGATGCTGCTTCCTTAGGCTTGTTCTTGTTCTTATTCCTGTTCTATGATCCAAAGGAAGAAGTAAAAACAAAGACATGTTTATGTCTATAATAAGATTATGTTCGGTACTACTTAGGCTTTTCTCTTCAACTTAATTTATGAAAAACAAATCAGAAATTACATATAGAACAACTAAATTATTCATACCTCTTGTAAATTTGATGCTTTTTTGTGTGTTTTTAATTACTCCAAAATGAAAGTGGAAGGTAGATTGGTTGAATACTTTTAGATGTAAGCTTTAATATGCTGCATTCTCAAGAAACATAGATCAGGATAAATCAATTTTTGACACACTTTTAAAATTTCAAGAACTTGCTAAGGGTATGACAAATTTGGTTGCATCTGATCGTTAAAAAAAAATGCAATTCTTATTCACTGAAATACAGTATGCAGGAATTGGGAATTTCAAAGTGTCTGTGGTAAACGAAGCATGTTGCGGAACAAGCCAACAAATTTAATAGTTTGTGGCAATATCAGAAAATTGTGATAAAAAAGTGAGCTGACCTATGTTTCATGCACCAGAAAGGCTTTTCAGTGAATGTTCCCCCACTTACTCTAAGAATAAAATCAAGGTTGAATTTAGCTTTTAAACTTACCTGTTTGATGAGGTCAATTGCAGAGAGTTTAGGAGCTGAGATTGGAGGGGGAGGTGGTGGTGGAGGCGGGGGTGCTCCACATGGGGGCGGTGGAGGGGGAGGGGCAGCACCAAACGATGGGGGAGGTGGTGGTGGTAGAGGGGCCATTGTGGGTGCTACGCTCATCCGACTTACGGGAGTACATGGAGTGTGAGATGGATCTGGAAGTGAGGTGGAAATGAATAAAAATTATATTTACAATTTTTGAATATAGCATTGAGTTCTGGTCATGCAATTGCATTGTGAAAGAAACGATGTGGAATCAATCAGAAAAAGTTGATCATGTAACTTATAAGTATGAATGTGTACTGCAAGGTTATAGAATCATCAAAATGATAAGAAATTTGACCCAGTCTTTGTTAAGGAACAAGCACTGTACACAGAAAGATATATATAGGACTACACAAACATGTGGCATAAAAATGTGGGCCTCATTTTTAAGCTGTTACTTGTCATATTTAGAATATGAAGGCAATCGAAGAGCCATGCTATTCAGGGAACATTTTTTAAAGTAGATATTCATTGATTTTAAAAACTAACTTTATTTTCATTATTGCAAAGTTGAAACTGTGATTCGACAAGGTTATCAAAATTCAATGCTTGGAAACATTCGAAGTAATGATTATTATAAATTTTAAAAATGCTTAAATACAGCCCCGGCATAGCACCTGAAGAGCTCTCCGAACGCTGCTGAGATGTGTGAGATCACAGTATGGACATGACTTGCACAAGCAGACGATGCCCCATGACATCTCACACATTTTTAGTGCCTGTGTTTTCATCTTCTTTTGAGTTCTTTCTCTTACTTCACTACCGTCAGGCTAAATGTATAATCTATTGCCTCACTCTAAACCCCTCGCATGGTTTTATTTTGATGACAAATGCAGCGATACAAAAATAAAGGAATCTGTCGCTTGTAAACAAAATAAGACGCCATTGTATATTCAGCTGCACACACCGGGGTATGTTCGGCATTTTAAGAGGGAACAAATGCCGTCCTTAATATAATTCTGGGGGGTTTTCAATTTGAAAGTCTGGTTTCTTTGATTGTTAATTAACCCCTATCCTGTGTATTTACAAGCAAAAGATGTTAGTTATCAGAATCGGGTCATATCCCCTTTTGAATGGTTTGACATGCCATTACATTTATATACACTAAACTCATTATAATTGGAGAAATAATAGCTTTGCAATTATGTTCATTCTCTATGGGATGTCGTCTGCTTGGGCAGTGTTGGTCCATATAGTGACGTCATTAAACATCGTTATTTTCCCGGCGATTCTCTCGTATATCCCAGCTGCTACGGAGGTGGTGGTATTTGTATTTTTATAAATCCTCCCATATGTAGTTGACCTATAACTTGTACGATGGCCATCTGTTAGCTTACCAGTTTCTAGTGATACATTAGTTGGCATATTTGTGATTTTCTTTGAATTTCACCTTTAAAGGCCCACTGCACTACTTGTAGCTACTTGCGCCCTCTATATAACAAACCATACCAAATCGGTGACCATTGGTCCCCCATGATCCTCTTTTTCTTATGTTAACTGAGAGCTGAGTTGATGAGATAACCAGCTGTCCAGTGACCTTGCAGGGCAGTCTAATCTCTTCTGTAAACTATGGCAGATACGCTTTAATGTTTTTCTTCCACACTTGCATAATAACAATGATAACGCTCACAAATTATTTTTCACCTCTCCCCAGAACTCAATCCTCTCTTTAAGTAGTATTAACTATATCTTAATATCTTAATATTGTACTTTGGCCCTCTCCTTATAAAGGGTGCAGGAATATAATCAATTTGGTATTCATTGGACCAAATGCAAATAAACAACACCAACCTGCTTGAGGCAGCTGTGACTGCATGGTGACAATCATGGCAATCTGTGACCTCAGCTTCTCCAGCTCATCTTCCAGCGCTGATATCTTCTTCTGGGCAACAGGGTCGTCGACCTTTGCATCGGGGTCAACGTCCTTTGACCAGGGAGGAGACGCACCACCCTTGGGAGGCGTCTGTGGTTCTATTGTGAACGGGAGAGGGGATTGGCTGCAGGTGGGGGTCTGTTGAGGGGAGGGGGTTGTGCAGTATTTGGGTGGGGTGTGGTGAAGGGGGCGCACGGTCATGGTGATTCGTCGCTTTGTCTTGTTCTTGACCGGTCGATATTCAGACCTGTTTGGAGATGAAGAAGAAAAGTTTAATTCAAACTCAAAGAAGAATTTGTTAAAACTATTATTTTACCTTTCAATAGAAGATGAAAAGAGTGTGAAGAGAAGATGTGCTGTTATTGTAATAAGCATCAGCATTTCAAATTTTCTTCTCAAAATGAGGGAATTAAATTAATTTTGCTTATTTTATTGCATTTGTTGATTTTTTTTAACAGCTTAGCTGCAGTTTTTGTTGATGTCCTTTTTATTTCCTTTA
Source organism: Strongylocentrotus droebachiensis (assembly GCA_035222895.1). Lineage (NCBI taxonomy): Eukaryota > Metazoa > Echinodermata > Echinoidea > Camarodonta > Strongylocentrotidae > Strongylocentrotus > Strongylocentrotus droebachiensis. Next base: position 22,823 of record JAVYIG010003413.1, on the reverse strand, counting down.
TAGAAATGAATTCAACACTCCAATATAGATTACCTAAGCGCTCCATATATTATAGATATAACTTCTTAATATATATAACTTCTAAAAAAGAATAAGATATCAAAGTTTGGTACAATCCTGAACTCAAAGGACCATTTTCTACTTATCAAATTAAACCAGATCCTGGGTCTAAAATCAGGTATAACTAAAGGAGAAACCTCCATTGTTAAACCTGATTTCAAACAAAAGCCTAAACCCAGCATCGGGTCTAAAAAAAAATAGAATACGACTAACGAGCCATTGAATTTTAAGTGCCTCGTGTGTGTTATTTCTCACCTGGACCTGATATCTTTATCTGGTGTTGCCATGATGATCCATGGTAGATCTGACAGGGTAGGGATAAAGGTCGGCTCACAATCCTCTTCAAAGAACTGGTGACGCCATGGTGGTGGCTCAGAACGTCGAAAAATCTGAAACAAGATAATGGTAGAATTAGCCATGTATCCACACACACAAACAAAAAGTTCAAATTTAAAGCCCTGGTTTTAGAAAAAAGGTTATCAAAAAGGCACACCAAGATGGTATGGAAATCCATTGATGAAAGAAAAGAAAGTGTGGAATTTTAAATTAGCTTGCCCCCAGACCACAAGGCATCTCATAGTCAAAGAGAACCAGAGACGAGACACACGAGACTGTCGACACGAGCTGTGACTACAATGGCTACAGTTAAAGGTGTATTGCACTGAGGTACACTGGTTCTGGTTGAAGTCGATAGCTTTTTATCTAGAAAGGGATGCTGTTTCACTACCTTGGGCCCTTTTCTCCCAAGTATATCTTTTTTATGTCACCTTTTCTTTTAACATTGGGGCATTTTGTTTCCAGACTTTAGTCAGATGAAAATGAAGAGAGAAACATCTATCAAAATGTCAGACTTTAAAACAAGAAACCTTCATACATAAATGTGTGCAATGTTAACGACATTGACTGCAAGAAAAAATGTGTGAATCACTCAAGTGATTACCGATAGATCATTCGAAGCATGAAACTTTTGTGAATCTTACTACTAATTTACATATTCGCAAACATTTCATGCAAGCAAAGGGGTCTGCCTGGTTTACCAGTTACTTCCTTGCCTAGTAACATTGAGCATACCTGGAAGTGAACTCTCTGTATTGGAGCCAGGGGAAGGCTGGATCCTATCGCTCTGATCAGACTCCTCCTACGTCGTCTCTTTGCAGGGAGATGACTGTGTGACCCGATGACCTAAGGAAGAACAAAATATAAAGACTTTGTCAAATTGGATGTTGGAATATACCGGTATTCAAGATTATTTTGGGATCTCCAGATGGCTGAAGGATGCAAAAGTTATCTACATGTATGTTACGACTGAATATAGAGTAAAGGAGGGGTTTTTCGGCCACTTAAGACAAAATCCTTTTTTTTGGACCCTTTACTTCCTATTTATTATCATTTCTTGTTCAAATCATGAAGCAAATATTATTATTATTTAAACAAAAAAAGAATCCCAGAAGAAAAATCACGAATTGCCATGACAATATTCATTTCAATTTTCACTGTTTCGCAGGCAGTTATCGGCATAGCGAACCAGTTTTCGGCCGCATGTACAAAGTCAATAGGAAGCGCAAGCGCACGCCATGCGTTTCCACGCTGATCTATAGCACTAGCGGGCAGAGCAGGTATCCCACGCCGGAGCTCCCCGGAGCTCGCCAGGCCGAAAACTAGTACTGCGGTGATCGGAAATTGGAATCTGAATTAGACAGAGATATCGTGTGTGCGTTGCGGTGTCCGGCTGCATTGATTTAATACATGCGGTGAGATACTTTTGAGCTAGCGACTAACACAAAATCGGGCTCTAAATCTGAAAAATACTTGAAATAAAGCTCATTTTATGGTACCCATATTTCTTACAGACACGCGTAAGATACTCAATTTTTCAGATTCGGGTAGCGGGACCGCCGATTACATCGCTAAAATGTGATATTTTAGGATACATTTTCCATTGCAAATGTGGTTCTTCAGTGACTCTGGCATATGGTATGGTATGTGTGGGATATGTGATATGCTGTTATGCGATGTATTTTAAAGGGATTTTACCATGCATCCAACGGATCGGCCAAAAACTGGTGCTGGTCGATTACCCCCTCCTTTACTCTATGTAGACAAGAGAAACCAGTAAAAAAAAAAAGGATGGTATGCCAAACATGGCTGACATTCTTAAAGGACTTGGGCCAGTCGAGTTTAAATCAGTAGCAAGTTATTATTATTTATTAAAGTGAATCCTGTCTCTAAAGACCACCCAAGGGAGACAAGAAAAGTGGTCTTTAGTAGGGTGTCTGATCGCGCACTCAGTTTTGTGTGCTAAAATCCTCCCCATAGAGATTGCACACCTCCCTATGTAGTCCATGTGCATTGCGCGCTCATGCAAACTTGGTCAATGATTTTATTACCAAAATGAGATTCAAACCATATATCTCGTGATACTGAAGGTGATACTCAATAAGTGAGGTGTCATATGAAAGAGCAGGTTTTTCTCCACATTCCGCAAAGGGGCTCACCCCCAAAATTCTAAAAATATCTTGCTTAAAACAGCGATTTAAACATTGTTTCCATGGTAACTCGGAGATTTACCAATTTCATGAAGTGAGCCCCGGAGGGATAAGTTGGGCCAGCTGTAAGGAATATATCCATGCAATTATTTTTTCTCTAGTCCCAAGGGATCACGAGGCCTTTCAGTTTGAAAATACCCTTACTCCACGTTTTGCATATCGTGCTGTACAACTTTTGAGCAAAAATTATAACTTGGCGTGAACCACTTTTTTGTCCATTCTGACCAAAATGCTATGAATATTGCAGAGTTTTTGAGGGGCTGTATCTTTTGATAGAAACATTGGTGAGTCTTGAAATTTGAAATGTATTATTCTGATTACATTTTTTATTCAAATATCCAACAAAAATGGTGAAAAACAAACCCAAATTGAAAATTGAAAAATCGTTCAGACACCCTATCTTTAGTTTACAGACAGGTGATCTCCGAAAAGCGGAGGGACAACAACAGAGAGAGAGGTCTTTTTACTCTCTTTCTCTAGAAATTCTTTTAATTTTTGTCAGTTATTTTCACAAACCCTCTCAGAAAAAGAAGAAACAAAGCATTTTACCTCAAGTCTAATGTTAAATAGGCCTAGATCTAGCTCTAATCTTTGTTTTGGGGCTTTAGATCTACTCCTTTACTAGAGAATTAAATCTTTATCGCAGGTTTCTTACTCACCTCCTGGTCATCTTGTGTATTTCCGAGGATGTGTAGAACCATTCTGATGACGTAAAGGACGGCCGCGTCCAACATCAAGATCAAGTAGCTTCCAAACACAGAATTAGAAGAAACGCTTCCACAATTCACAACGCTAGATCAACACCGTCTTCCTTCACTTCCGTCATTACCAGAAAAATGCTGCAAGAAAAGAGAACAGCACTGCACAATTGCACATGGTCAGCGTTCTTGAAACGTAAATAAAATGTTATCTGAGTCAGAGAAGATTATTTGCGAGGTTTGTCAGGTATGGTACGGGAATGGGTAATTACCAACGCCCTTTACAGGCCCGGTTTACAGTAATACAGGCTTAGCGCTAGCGCACTCAAAGAAAGGAGCAATCACAGACGCAAACATCAACACATGGGACTACGAAAACTGAAGCAACATAGTCTACTAGTTTTAGTGACTGTCGAAGCTTATTTCTCAGGAATTTCAACATCTACAACTCATTTTACTTTCATAATTTATCAAATAATTAATACATATGAAGGAACAACGTATTCTAAAGTTAAGCCCATATGAATAAAAGTACTGTATATATAGAAATACTTACTTATTTAATGATCTGTAACGGTAAGCATTCGGGATTTACGAGTAGTGCTCGCTTGGTTGACGGTCCTCGCTGTTTAAACGCCCGCTACATAACGGACCAATAAGAATAGAGTATTAAGGAACTCTGACCAATCAGAAATAAGGAAGCGCCGCAGTCCACCATTTTTAAATGCCAATATGAATATTCCATAGAGCTATATACTATCTCTATGGAATATTCACATCACAGATCAGTATCTTTGGCCTGCCAAATAATAAAGGGTTTGGCTTTTTTTTATTAAATGTATCTATTTGAAAAATAAAGAATTTAAAGGTTTCGATAACATCAACTTAGACGCAGTGAAAACAATATACTCAGCAAGTAATTCGAATAGCCTACGAAAATGGTACATATCTTTCTAATGATAATGAATGTGAATGAATTATATAGGCTATACAGTATTGGCCCGTGTAGACAATGTTTTGATCACATCATGATCACATCAAAATAATAACTCTGAGAACCAAAAAAAGCTGGGGGGGGGGAAAGGAGAAAAATGTATTTCCTCGTACCCAACTGGAAATAAGCTCTCGAGTTTTCGTGGATTATCCTGTTCAAGCTGACTTAATTTTGATCTGTTATTACTATGATGGAAGCTTGAAAATCAATCAATCAATTAAAGGTATTACAAAGTTTTGGGAAATTTTAAAAATTGAGTGGATATTGATTCTTTACAATTTTGATACATTTGGATGCCCTGTGGAGGTATTATAAGCACTAGAAAATTTAGCCCCTAAACTACTTTTGCTTTCGAGAAAAATTGAATATAACAATTTACCGGTGCTCCCGGTAAATTTTGATAAATTTCAAATAGCGCCTACGGCCGTACAATGGTAGTTGCGACCATGAAAATTTCAGAATATGTAGTCTTATATACAATTTCCGAACGGGAACAACTAATCGGTAGATTTTAGTCAAGAAACATTGTTTTATAGCTTAATTTATATCTTGACCTTGAGAGGGAGCTATACAACATAATGTTATTATTATTTACAATTACATAACTTTAGACTCGATATAAACCGCGACAACGATCACTGAATTATAAGACCGCAAATGCGTTCAATATGTTCATTTGAACCAAATTCATGATCCCATTCCAAAACTTTGTATTACCTTTAATCATCAAACAACTGCCAAATTCCCCCTAAAAGATTAGGATTATTTTCTGCTTGTCTTACGGTTCCTCAATCTCTCTTAATTTGTTTTCTCCCCCCCCCCCTTTCCTTCCTCCCTCCTCCTCCTCCCCCTCTCTCTATCTCTCTCTCTCTCTCTCTCTCTCTTTCTCACTCTCTCTCTCACTCTCTCACTCTCCTCCCTCCCCTATATCACATGACCACGCTAAGCTTTATTTATTTGGGATATATACGATAGGCGTACAATCAAAGCCCAAACAAAAATAATACAGCAAAAGAAAGGTGTTGTGAATTTTAATGTATTTATTTTTGAGTAAATCGTTTTCGATCTACAGTTTAGCAATTAAAACAATAATAATAAGTATTACTCTATGAGTTACAATTTTTTTGTTAATCTGTTAGAAATAATAACCCACCTCTTCCCATTCTTATTATACGAGAATAAGGTTGCAAGGTGCTAAAATCGTCCTCCAATGGAAGGAGAAAGGTACTACCACATGGAATCCCTACAGAGAATGAACAAATCCATCATCATTTCAGGGACATGCAGTAGAACTTTGTATCATGCAAGAATGTATACCCTCAAATGGGCTTGAGACAAGTATTCGTTATCCTTTGATCTTGACGACTGGGATTATCAAGACCGAAGTCCTCACTCTTTATCATTCATTATTTTCTGTATAGCATTCAATTGTTTCGAGTCTATCTGTTATATTGTAATTGACGAAACTTTCTTTTTTATGACGAGCGGAAATGTCAAAACCCTCTTTGCCATTTAATATTATTGTACTCCGAATTGTCATAACAGTTATCAAGTATGTACATACGAGCCTGCCTTAGCATGCATGTATCTTTCTAATCACCTGTGTCAATCAAAAATACATTCGAAGGTTCGTGTGCTTATAACCTTAACAAATACATGGACTTATCGCTTACGCGTGTCTGACGTATAGGAACAGGGCGTGGCTTCTCCGCGCCGCGGTTGACCGATCTTCACATCGGCCCGCTGTAGCGCTCTATCACAAACATACTCGACGCATAGAGCGATGGGTCCATTGTTTGAGCAGCGTTACTTTCATTTCGAATCTGCATTTATGTTTTGGTGTGTCTTATTGTTTTGTGACCAATAATAATGGAAAATTCGATCGCCCAAATACGTAAAACATTTGAATCTTGAAGGAATTGTACTTTTTCACTAATGCTAAATTGTATACATTCGGGTGTCATGCAGCTCCATTTTGTATCATGCAGGAATGTAATAGCTTACCCTCCACTGGGCTGGAAGCTGGAGACAAGTTTTTATTAACCTTTGATCTTGATTAATGGGATTATTAAAACCGAACTCCTCACTCTTTATCAATAATTATTATCTGTATAGCATTCCAAAAATTTGAGTCTATCTGTTATATTGTACTTGACTGATTTTTTTATATTTTTTTTGATGAGCGGGAATGTCAAAACCCTCTTTGCCATTTAATATTATTGTACTCCGAAATGACGTTATTGCTATTAAGCATCATCTCAGAGTCTGCTTTAACATGCATACATTTTTCTCCTCCGCACAACAAATCTCTTTGTTTTGCAAAACTCCTGTGTCAACCACAGAATCCATTGTTATAGACTGAACTAGTTTTGATGAGCGGGAATGTCAAATCCCTCTTTGCCATTTAATAATCGTACTCCGATTTGTCATTATTGTTATCAAGCATTTTGTTTCTTCCCAGCCCCTCTATTTTGCGTGTCAAAAATACACCCTTTATTCGGGCGGTCGGGCTCCGCTCTGTTGCTCCTAAGCAATTATTGTAACTGTGACCAAGATGGTTCTTATTGTATTTTCATTTGTATTATATTTTGAAGTTACCCGCACACTTGCACTTCGTACACACACAAACGCACCAGCATCACACATGCAGTTGTTCATCCTCCAAATTTTCGGTACTTTACATAATACGTATCGTTAAATGAATTCGCACGCGCACACTCCCGATATTCTTGTCGACGATATAAACGAGAGCAAATACTACACACCCCAAGAATTCAAAAATTCATTTTCTTACAAACCAGACAATATTTCACTTTTACATATAAACTCCAGAAGTCTGAACAAAAATTTCGAATACGTTGAAAACCTTTTACACTCTTTAAATAATTTTGCATTTTCCGTCATTGGAATAAGTGAGACATGGTTACATCAGAATTCTCCAGATATGTTCAATTTGCCTAATTATAAGTTGATTAGGGCGGACCGCAAAGGAAGAAGAGGTGGCGGTGTTGCGTTTTATATTACACAAAACATAAACTTCAAAATCCGTTCAGATATTAAACTAACACAAGCAGAATCTTTATTTATCGAAATTAATAACTCAAATACCAAAAATGTCATCATAGGTTTGATTTATAGACCCCCTGATTCTAATTGTGATTTATTCTGTGACGAACTGGATTTTCATCTTCATAAAATAGGGGATGAAAATAAACACAATTTTATCCTTGGTGACTTTAACATCAACTTCTCACCCTCATCTGATAACAGTAACTCAACCAAAAATTATTGTATGCAGTTGATGCATTCATACGGCTTTTTTTTTAGATTATTAATAAACCCACCAGAATAAATCCACATTCATCAACTCAGATTGACAATATTTTTTCAAACGTACATAACAACAAAACCATCGGTGGAATATTGTGTTCTGAAGTGTCGGATCACCTACCCATATTTTTAACTTGTGAATGCAAACTATCTGGCCGTAAATCATTTGATGAGCTTATATATCGCAAAGAATCCAAACGTAATATAGAATTGCTGAAACAGGATTTATTTTTCGAGGGATGGGCTGAGGTATATAGTGTAAATGATGTCAATACTGCATATAAGCATTTTAGTAACAAATTGCAATATTATTATGAAAAGAATATTCCTTTAGGCAAAATGAGTAATAAGCGAAATAAACCCAGGAATCCTTGGATAACGAAAGGTTTATTGAAATCAATACAAACACGCAATCGCCTCTACAAATCACATTTACACAATCCAACTGACACTAACCTAAACACATATAAAATTTATCGAAACAAATTAACAAAACTTATCCGTACATCCCGTAGATTACATTTTTCTAATAAAATAAAAAAGGCCAGTTCAAACACAACTGCAACTTGGAAAATTATCAAAGAGGTAATGGGAAAAAAAAACGAATCCCCCACCCACGGATAATATCACATTAAATGGCACTAAAATACATGATCCTAGTCTTCATGCAAATTCATTTAACTCATTTTTTACGAATTCGCCAGCAAAATTAATAGAACTCACGCTCACTTTAAAGACTATCTTTCCAATCAAAACCAAGAGTCTCTCTTTTTAAATCCGACAAATCCTAGCGAAATTATTAACATTACCCAATCTCTTAACAACTCAAAATCGCACGGTTTTGATAAAATAAGTATGTCTCTCCTAAAAGAAATAATGTATCCACTTGCAAAGCCTTTAACTCACATATTTAATCACTCGTTATCGCAAGGTGTTTTCCCTGATCTATTAAAACTAGCTAAAGTCAACCCCATTCTCAAAAAAGATGATCCTCACGAAATAAGTAACTATCGCCCAATTTCCCTACTTCCAAGTATATCCAAAGTCTTAGAAAAGATCGTTCATAATAGGCTACACAAATTTATCACTAAACACAAAATACTCAATTCAAATCAATATGGCTTCAGAAAAAATTACTCAACTGACTTAGCATTAATTCAAATTTATGACAAAATTACAAGTGCCATAGCTAACAAAGAGCATGTTATAGGTATATTCTGTGACTTGAGTAAAGCATTTGATACGCTCAATCACGCTATTCTACTCTCCAAACTCAGTCATTATGGAATTCGGGGTCAGCCACTCTTATGGTTTAAAGATTATTTAACAAACAGAAGACAATATGTTACATTTAATAGTTATGATTCTGATCCTCTTTTAATTCAATGCGGTGTTCCTCAAGGCTCCATCTTGGGTCCACTGTTATTTCTTCTTTATGTAAATGATATTATCAATACATCCCCCCTTCTTTCTTTTATCTTATTTGCCGATGATACAAATATCTTTTATTCCCATAAAGATCTTAATATGTTAAACAATACTTTGAATTATGAAATTAACAAAGTATCCGATTGGTTTAAATCCAATAAACTTTCACTCAATACAAAAAAGACTCATTTCATGTATTTTAAACATCATTCTCATAATACAGAAACACCTATATATATTAAAATCGATGGTATGCTACTAGAGAAGAAAACTAATTCCAAGTTTTTGGGTGTCCTTATAGATGAAGCCTTGACTTGGAATGATCATTTACACCAAGTTACAATGTGCATTTCCAAAAGTATTGGAATAATCTCCAAGTTAAAGTTTCTTCTACCCCATGCAACCTTATTCCTACTATATAATTCGCTAGTTCTCCCGTATATAACATATTGTAATAGTGTATGGGCAAATTGTTGTTCGACAAAAATTAATTCTATTTTCAAACTGCAAAAGAAAGCCATACGTATTTGTACAGGTTCGCATTTCTTAGCTCACACTGATCCTTTATTCTATAAACTTAAAACACTAAAAATTTTCGATCTGAACACTACTCAAGTAGCAGTTATTATGTTTAAGTACATTAATAATCTGCTTCCACCATCCTTTGATAACATGTTTAGGTTTAATAATTCCGTTCATTCATACTCTACTCGCATATCTGGAAACTTCCATCTTACAAACCCCAAATTATCAATAACACACAAATCTGTTAGACATTCTGGCCCGGACATTTGGAATGATTTACCCGACAACATAAAGTCTTGTTCAACCATCTACTCCTTAAAGCTACACTTAAACGACAAATAATACAATCATATGCTCCCCCCTCTTTAAATTAGTATAACAAAACCGTGACTTAATTATTCTTTATCATGCAACTGCTCACTGCACCTGCACTTGCACCGCACCCTCTTGGTCACTCAGTTTTTTCGAAGAGAGTTATGTCGCCAATTCTTTTACGAGGCCGCCATCCATTTCCAGCCTAACCGCTCACGATGGTGGTCTCCTGCGTTCCAAATTTCCTCTCTAATTTATTGAAAATATTTCATATTTCTTATGTTATTGTATGCTTCGTACATGTTTTTCGAATGATATAATTGTACATGATTTTTCATTTAATTACTTTTGTAAACATTGTATTCATTGTATTTGTTATTGTTCGAAATTTTGTACTTTGACTTTGAATTTGTATATTTTTGAACGCAGAAATAAAATCAATCAAACAAACAAACAAATATTATATCAACACAATGCCTCTAATTCAAGTGTAAATGTGTAATTCAAATGTACATACATGTATACAAAGCAGATTTGCCATCATGGGCTTAAATAAAAGAAGAAAGATCAGAGAAACAGACCGGTGAAACTTTGAAGGAAATCTGACACATATTAAAGATAACGTTGAGTTCTGGTCATGCGACTGCATAAGTATTGGTGTGTACTTCAAAGTTCTGGAATCATCAAAATAATAAGAAATTTTGCCCAGTCTTGGTTAAAGGCACACTGCCATACTTGTAGCTACTTGCTCCCTCTATATAGAAAACTTCCCCAATCGGTGCCTGTTGGTCCCCCATGATCCTCTTTTTCTTATGTTAAATGAGAGCTGAGTTAATGAGATAGCCACCTGTCACAGTGACCTCGATGGCTCTCTGTGTGGTCTAATCCCTTCTGGCCCAGTAGTGGTGACGGTCTTTAAAGTAACAAGAACTGTACACATAAACATGTATAGGGGACTACACAAACATGTGGCATAAATATGTGGTCCTCATTTTAAAACTGTTACATGTCATATTTAGAATATGAAGGCATTTGAAGAGCCATGCTTTTCAGGGAACATTTTTTTTTCTCTAATGTTCTTCCACACTTGCATAATAACAATGAAAAAGCTCACAATTTATTTTTCACCTCTCCCCAGAACTGAACCTTATCTTTAATACAGTTAACAAGTTCTGTAGAAGTGACTGATAAACAAATTGGCAGACTTCTGTGATTTGTCTCAAAGTTCTGTGTTTTAAACTTCAATTCAATTCATTTGATTCCATTCTTCAAATAAAAACATACCGAATTATAACATTGATATTTACAGATAAGTGAAGCACATACAAATAACAAAACGAAAGATGAACCAAAAATACACACAAATGAGGAAACTAGCAAAAAAAAACAATAAAGTCTTATGTGGTGCCGGTCCCTTGCAACATAATAAAGAATTTTAACCTATAACACTTAACACCTTACACCTAAGAACTAACATCTAACACCTGATTGCATATAACTAATAACATGTTATTCACAAAAAAAACGCAATTGTTTGTATCTGTTTTTAAATGTATTCAGAGTTGCATTTTGCTTTAACATTAGGAGGTAACTCATTCCATAAAATTGGTCCTTTCAAGAAAATTGAGTTATTAGAGACATTAAAGTTTTAATAAGTGGTATATGAAAATGTGATGATCGCCTAATTCAATATGAATTTATTTCAAAATTCAAAATAAATTTGTTTGAAAGACTAGGAGGGATATTAACTTTATGACATAAAAACATAAATATAAAAATATTATAGTCATTCATTTCAAATACATTTTAACATTTATCACGACAAAAATAGGTTATGTATGGGCAAGATAATGGGATCCAGAGATTACGTATTACCTTCTTTTGTAGTTTATACAGTGCGTCCCAGAAAAACGAAACCGAGAATTTTCGATGTTTTATAATAACTTGGTCACATTTATAATCGATATATGACACATATTTGGAAAGCTTAGATCCTCCTCTTTCATTTGATGCAACTCATGTTTCACGCATGGTGATTAAAAAGAATTTGAAGAGAGGAAACCAAAAAGTAATTTGGCGGACGGTATCTGAATTTCAAAGAGAAAAACACATTTCTAGAAAGCTGAGTTTCTCCCCTTTCATATGACATCTCAGTCAGGAAATATGAGCTAGGAATAACAAAGTTCTGATGGTTTAAATTAGTGCTTGCATTTCCATTATTTTATCAAACGAATGCGACTAGACCAAAGCCTTGACCTTTCGATGATTCCAAAACCTTGAAGTACACATCAATACTGATATGCTGCAGTATCAACCTTTTCGGATTATTTGCACAATGTAATCGCATTATCAGAACTCAACTCGTATCAAAATAACAGGTAGAAAATTATTGTTGAAATCATGGATTTTGTGAATTGATCGAAAACCACAGTACCATTAAACCACTTAGGATCTCTACTTAGTTCTAACAAATGAAATTCTACATACACAAAGAAATCATTGCCATAAGCTTTGACCAAGTTATGAATGTGAACCTTTAAAATCCCCCCCCCCCCCCCCCACTCAGTGTTATTTAGGGTACGCATATATACAAATAATGTCCCCATAGCCCTGTCTAATCGTGGTTACTACAGTGTCCTCTTGTTTCGGAGTTGCAAAGTGCTAAAATAACGGGGTCTTTTCGCTATTCATAGGAACCGCTATTCATAAGGTCCGCTATTCATAAGGACCGCTATTCATAACGTGCAAATTCCCGTACTTCCTGGTCCGCTATTCATAATGGTAAAAGAGGGTCACTATTCATAAAGAAATAAGGTTCGTTAATCATAAGGACCGCTATTCATAACGTGAGATGAGGGTCGCTATTCATAATTCATATTAAGGGTCATTAATCATAAGGACCGCTATTCATAATATGAAATCAGGGTCGCTATTCATAATACGACGAGAGGGTCGCTATTCATAATAAGAAATAAGGTTCATTACTTATAAGGGTCGCTATTCATAACACGGGAAGAGGGTCGCTATTCATAATAGCGACCCTCTTCTCCTATAATGAATAGCGACCCTCTTCTCCTATTATGAATAGCGACCCTCACGTCGTATTATGAATAGCGACCCTCTTCTCCTATTATGAATAGCAACCCTCTTCTCCTATTATGAATAGCGACCCTCACGTCGTATTATGAATAGCGACCCTCTTCTCCTATTATGAATAGCGACCCCCTTCTCCTTTTATGAATAGCGACCCCCTACTCCTATTATGAATAGCGAACCTCATTTCGTATTATGAATAGCGACCCTCGACTCCTATTATGAATAGCGACCCTCTTCTCCTATTATGAATAGCGACCCTTTTCATCGATTATGAATAATAACCCTTATAAATAATGACCCTTATGAATAGCGACCCTCATTTCGTATTATGAATAGCGACCCTCATTTCGTATTATGAATAGCGATCCTCTTTCTGTGTTATGAATACCGACCCTTTTGTAATATTATGAATAGGGACCCTTATGAATAGCGACCCTCATGTCATATTATGAATAGCGACCCTCTTTTCCTATTATGAATACCGACCCTCTTCTTTGATTATGAATAGCGGTTCTTATGAATAATGACCCTTATGAATAATGACCCTTTTCTCCAATTATGAAAAGCGGACCTTATGAATAGCGGTCCTTATGAATAGTGGACCTTATGAATAGCGGCCCTTATGAATAGCGGTCCTTATGAATAGCGACATTGACCCAAAATAACGTAGGCATTGTAATAATTACTAAAGCCAATATTAGTTAACTATAATAACTATAATAAGTTATGATTCAAAGTTATTTTAAGAGTTATATAGCGCCTAATATGGATGATAAGCGCTTTACAATGATATTATTAGCCTGGTCATAGGAAGCAATGCAAACCAGCACACATTGTGTGCACCATCTCAACTCCCTGGTGAGCAATACTCCTAAGCGGCTCAAGGGCATTGAGAAAATCTTGTACATGAGGGGTCTTACCTCCTACAGGGTATTCATTTATACACCCGAGTATAGAGCATCAATAATTGTGGAAAAGTTGTTTTGCTGAAGGAAAAAAAGGCAGTGGGAAGGGTTCGAACTCAGAATCCTATTATCGGAAAGCATGCGCTCTACCAATCTTGAAAAGCCACATGCACATGAATGTGCATATAGCGGGAATTCCTGAACATACTTGTACAGGAAGTCGGTCAGATGACCCCATTGATCGACGTTCATGATCACAAATAAACTACTAATCATTCCCTCTTTTTGAAAGCACCCCCTATCCGAGGACTGCCAACATTTCCGAACCCCCCTTTCGCGGGCTTTTCGCGGGCTTTTCCTGCCTTGGAGACCCCCTAAATTCAGAAAAATGCTCAATGTACCCCCCTTAATTTGGAAAAATGCTCAATTTACCCCCCTAAATTCGGAATAATTTCTCAGGAGTCCAAAGAGATGAGAGGGAAAAAACACCCCCTTTTTAAAGAAATCTCCGGGTGAAAGTCAAATACACCCCCTTTTATTACAATTCTCGGGCCGGACTTTGTCGCACGAAAAGTACCCCTTTACCGGACATTTTGGTAACACGCATGCGGTCATTTCGACCCCGGAGTGGGGGGCCGGGTTTAAAATATATTCATGTGGGTCACTTGCTGATCGCACTTCAAACAATTATCCTCTTTAGATCAACATCATAATCATCACCATGCATCATCATCACCACCACCAATCGTCATCATCATCACCATCATCCCCATCATCAGGCGCGGATCCACGGGGGGGGGGGGGGGGGTGGGAGCATGCCCCCCCTTTTTTTTTGCACAGACAAAAAAAGAAACAAAAAGAAGAAAAATGCAGCAGTTTACAGCGTCATATCTGAACGAGTCCTTAGCAAATGTTGACAAACTTTGTGATATTTGCAAAGAGCAATGTCGCAGTCCTGAGCCTATGGCCTTAATAGAGGTTTACTTTCATTATTAAAATAGCACCTCGTGTTCTTTGTAATAGTACCCGTCCTCGCTCTTTGGTTTGCTCATGGAGCACAACTGAAATCCGCTGACCGGTTGGTTCCCGAAGAGCGTATCGCTGTGGTCGCAGTAGAGCTCCGACTTAATGGAACGCACACCCTTCTTGTACAGACTAGGGTCGCGAGAGAGCTTTACGACGGTGAGGTGGGGATTGAATCCTCGCTTTTCGGTGGATTCGATGCCTTCTTTCTTGTAGCATTTCTTAACGGTTTCTGGAAAAAGGAACAAAAATGAGAACAAAGATTAAATTTTGGCTCCTTTTCTACCACAAGCTGATATAAAAACTAGAAATTTAATTCGTCATGGGGACGATTTAGGTGGTCTGTGTTTAATACCAAATAGATATTCAATAAATTTGAACATTTATTATATAGAGAAAGGGAGAAGTTATATAGACATGTAAACAATGATCATGATGATGAACATGATGATGATCATGACAGTAATGGTGAACATGATGATGTTGATCATGATCATCATCAGACCATGATGATCACGATGATATTGATGATCATGATCATGATCGTGAGCATGATCCTGACATCTGATTGAAAAAATGAGGGGACATTTAGATAACATATAGTCTCAGCTACAACATACTCAAAAATCAACAAAAACCAAGCAGAAATAATGGCGATATTGCTCGCAAAAGACAAGAATGTAGAATCCAGATTTGAGAAAAAGTCATCTCCCATAAGGATTACACGCAAAAAGTAATGGATCAAGTGATAATAGGGTAATAAGTAAATGTGGTTGTTTATTACATTATTTGCGATTCTACATGTTTTAATATTCAAAGGAGATGGTAGAGTGAAAGGTCAAAAAGAAAAAAAAGTGAAGAAAAAAAAATTGTTGGAGACGCCCGGACTCGAACCAGGGACCTCGAGGTCGGAAGTCAAGTTCGTTACCGATATACCAAAACATTTCCCATAGAGATTACACGTAAACGGAAAATCGAATTTTCAAATCCCACATTGTAAGTGAAATATGAGCATGATCCCGGCATCTGATCGAAAAATAAAGGGCACATTTGTGATAGCTTATTGTCTCAGCTACAACATACTCAAAGCTTAGCGTAAACAAAGATAAAACGACGGAGATATGGCTCGCGAAAGACGAGAATGTAGAATCCAGTTTTGAGAAAAAGTCATGTCCCATGGAGAATACACGCAAAATGTGAAAAATTGACATGCCTTCTTTAATCGCAAAAATACGCCATGATACAATTGTCAAAATGAAATATCGTGATAATTGCATTTGTAGAAAATATTCTCAGGTAGAACATATCAAAATTTAAAAGAAAATTGATTAATATTTACAGAGATACAATCGATTTTCCAAAAATCTGCTGACGTCATAATATGCAAATTGTATTTTGAGTTTGGAGGCCATTATGATGACGTCATGAGTTAATTGAGGATCAAATGAGACATGAAATCATATCTCCAACTCATGCTTGTTCTAACCATGATATAAAAATTGGGGTCAATTGACTATCTGAAGAGCTATTTTGATTTTTAAAATAGCATGTTTTTGATCAAATTTGCATTATATTGCCCATAGCAGCACGCGCGGATTTTGAACTTTGACGCGCGCTCACTGCCTTATGAAAGATCAAGAGTGACTGAAATTAATGTAAATTGTCATTTACGGTAAGAGGAATCTAAATCATGTAAAAAAAAATGAATTTGACCTTTTCCGCGCGCCGTGAGCGCGCGCAACGCGCGCGTTGACACGTACGGACGAAAATTTTTGAAATGCTTAAAATGACCTGATTCGTACTCTCGTTTAATAGTTAAGTGATTTTGAGCATGACCTTTATGTGACCTTTGATGACATGACCTGTTGACCCTTGACCTGAAATATATGTGATATGAATATGAATGACCTTTGCTGATGCATCATGAAGATATGATGGATAATGTGATTTCACAAAATGGCGCCTGGATGACGTCACGATGACCTGATGACCTTGGAAATGTTTCTGTCACGTCTTATGGCAATGACCTATAACTGTGCCAAAATTGAACGAAATTGATCAAACTGATCTTGAGTTATCTTGTCCACAAAAAAGTGAAGAAATAAATAAATAAAGAAAGAAAATTCTGACGAAAACAATAGGTGATCTGTCATCGACAGACCACCTAATTACAGTTGTCATTTATCTTTAAACACCAGTAGCAGTCAGTGGCGTAATGAGCAAAAACTTTTGGAGTCAGAACAAAATCCGCATTACCACCAAGTAGCATAATGCAGGGGCGGCGGAGCGTCTTCCACAATAGGGGGAGGGCAACAACAAAAAGGGCACTTTCTGGAAAGAAGGGGCACCTACAAAGGGAAACATAAAAAAAAACATACATTGGTATATACCCCTACATCGTCATTGTGATTACACTACCAGGGATGATATCAATATTTATTTTTGGGGGATACTACTTATAATTAAAAAACATAACTTGCAGTTGGGTGTAATGGTCTGAATATTAATTTTCGAGCGAGCGAGCAAACATTTTAAGATGTGTGAGCTCCCAGTGCGAAAAATTGTATCTTATAAAGAAGACAAAAACAAACCCTGATGAGTATTAAATACAATCTAATGAAGAAAGATTGAAAAGATCATTTATAATTAAGTAACATGATTATAACATTTATAAATGCGAGCGAGCATAGTGAGCGAGCTCTAGGGAAAATTAAAGAAAAAGGGGCTCTTAATCGCCTTGAATTAGAGGTGCATGCTGTGGAGAAAGGAAAAGTAGGCACTTATCAAAAGGGAAAAGGACAGTTATTAGAAAAGAAAAGGTGCTCTCGTGTCCATTTTCCATTCTCATAAGTGCCCTTTTTAATCCCTAGTAAGTTCCCCTTTTCAGGTACGAGAAGCGCCCCTTTTCACTCTTGATAAGCGCCCCTTCACCTCTGATAATTGTCCTATTCAAATCGTTTTCCTTTGACAAGTGCCCCTTTTCCTTTGTAAGAAGTGACTCCTCCCCTTTTAATGAATACCCCCTTTATAACTTGGATAAGCGCACCTTATATTTTCACATGTACTCCCTTTCCTTCCTAATAAGTGCCCCCATTTAAAAAAGGAGTCCCTTCCCCTTCTCATAAATGCTCCTTTTCACCTATGAAAATAGTTCCTTTTCATTTTCATAAGTGCCCCTTTTCACCTCTTGTAAATGACCCTATTCATTTCTGAGAGATATTCATTTTACTTTGACAAGTGCCCCTTCTGATAAGTGTTTTTTTCCATCTCTGATAAATGCCCCTTTTATTTTGACACGTTTCCCTTTTCCTTCCTAATAAATGCTTTTTTCCTACTTATAATTGCCCCTTCCCCTTTTCATAATTACCCCTTTTCATCTCTGATAAGTACCCCGTTTATTTTAACATGTGCCTCTTTTTCTTTTTAATAAGAGCCACTTCCCCCCTCTCATAAAAGCCCCCTTTCACCACCGATAAATGCCCTTATTTAAATCTGATTTCCCTTTATGGTCAGTGCCCCTTTTCAGATGCGATAAGTGCCCCTTTTCACCTCTGATAATTACCTTTTTAACAATGATACGTGCCCCTTTTCCTTTCTAATAAGGAACCTATCCCTTTTTCATAAATGCCCCTATTCAAATCTGATGGGTGCCTCTTTCCGTTGACAAATGCCTATTTCCTATTCTCATAAGTGCGTTTTTCATCCCTGGTGAGTGCCTCTCTCTTTAGATGTAAGAAGTGCCCCATTTTCACCTCTGATAATAAGCCTTTGTAATTTGACACGTGCTCCTTTTCTTTTCTAAAAAGTGTCTTAGCCCTTTCGATAAGTGTCCCCTTTTCCTCTCATCATTAAACGTGCCCATAATTTCAAGCTACTAAGAGCAATTCCCATAAAAGCTCGCTCGCATTATAGATGTTATAATTATGTTACTTATCAAATGTCTTTCAGTCTTCCGTTATAAGAATGTGCTTATAATCCCATCAGGATCGGGTTTTTCCTCTTTATAAGATGTATTTTTTTGCACTGCGACCTCACAAATCTTACATTTTTTACTCGCTCGCAAATGAATTTTCAGATCATCATATACCCAACTGCAAAGTATGATGCTTAAGCAATATCTTATATGATGTCTAAAGAGAAACAGATATTGAAATCATACCTGACAATGTAATCACAATATAGGGGTATATACCAATGTCTCTAAAAAATTGTATATTTTCGCTTTGTGATTCCCTTTGAAGGTGCCCTTTTCCCCAGAAAGTGCTCTTTTTTAAGGTGCCCCCTCCACTTTGGAAGTCGCTCCGCCGTCTCTGAGAAGAGCTATAGAAATCCAGATTAATATTTTCACATTTATTTACCTGCTACTTTATCGAGAGTGTCGAGGATCCCATCAGTGTCTTTGATCTTAGCGAACACGACCCGATTGTTGAAGTGTCCTAACCCTTGGAACGATATATTGAGCTTCCTGCGGGTGATCTCTGGACCCAGTAACTTGTGACATTCTTCCAAGGCTTCTTTAGCCCTAAAAGAGTAGAAACAGGGACACAATGGTTACAAACGTACATTCCAACACTCGATATCATGACCGTTACATCATCATGGCACTGGTTATATGAATTTAATTGAGACTTGAGTCTGCAAAAAATATCCTATAACCATAATTCTGGTGGCGAAACCAAAGTCTTGTTTTAAATGACAACCTAAGTGTAATATGCTTCAATTTTCTGTATCTTGTAACACAGCACTATGCAAAAAGGCGTAGTTGCCATTTATGTACACGTATAAAGGAAATTGTGTCATATCTGAACGACCCTTACCCGAATGAGGCCGGGGGGGGGGGTATAATGGTCCCCCTCCAGAATTTCTGTAACGCTTAAAATTACCCTTCTGACCTGTCTGCTCTCATCACTATTTTTGTATGAAATCATTTGAATGAGGTGCCAAAGGAACACTAAGTCACAATGAGCCATACATAGATAGAGTAGGTCACCTGGATAATAAATAGTACTAGTGAGTCATTGGACCAATATATAGTACCGTCAAACCGGCTTTAGATTAAACGAATATCTTACCTTTTTACATCATCATCAGTAGCTAGATGCATGACCATGATGGTATACATGAAGCGTTGGTATAGGAACCATAGCTTCCCTCAAACTCGTATCTCCAGCCACCACTGTCTGCTGTACATTGTGGAGAGCTTTGTGAATCTAGATGTGATAGAGGAGAGAGGGAGAGAGAGAGAGAGACAGAGAGGGAGAGAGAGAGAGAGAGAAGAAAAAAATATTTCAGACGTTCATTTCTTTCTCAATCAATAGACAAGATACAGAAAAAGAAAACGCACTACTCGTGTGTACTTCACCTTGGTTTGCTGTGAAGTGGCATTGTTTAACAATGTTTACAGCTTTACAAATCTGAGATGCATGGCCCTACGTGTTATCAGTAAAAATCATTGAGTGATCGGTGCTACCATATTCATTTTCCCTAATAGACTATAGTGTTATAAAAAACCGTTAGGAAAACGGTTTTTGAAATTTCGAATTCCAATCATAAATATCTTGATAATCAAACATGTGATTTGGTTGTAAAATTTAAGGGATTCATTTCTGACCTAAAGGTTTATAATTATGATTGCAGCATGAGCTAGATCCTGGATTTTGTTTAGAATCAGAGGCGAAGTTACCTGATACCTTTAAGTTGATTTCTAAACTGTGCTATGTATATATTATAGCACAAAGGTGTGAGTAACGTATTTAGACTCGTTTCTATTAAACAGAGGATCTGAATAAACCTAACATGAAAAGTGTCAAATCATAAACAATATCATACTGTGAAAATTATATACGCCAGTCCAGGAAATACATTTGTTGCATCTTTTTGCAGCTCTTTTTCTTTACATCTACCTTAATTGTGGTAGAATAGCATTCTCTTTTATTCAAGTAGTCTATTATGTCTTGTGTGAACATGGCCACTTGTCTATGACTATGCTTTTACATATGTTCTTAATTTCAGTTTCCCCCTATTTTTCAATATTTATTAACCATTCAATGTAATATATCTACATACCTGTATCCCATTATATTATAACACACTACTAGTAGATGAATACGACACGTCCTAAATGGGGCTATCATGTGCGAATTACCCCCTGATTAATCATAATAGCGACATGGGCTGCGTTTATCTACCAAATTTTTGGCTAGAATCAGGTTTATCAAACTAAACGTCTTTCAGGCAAATTTAGAAGTTGATAAACGCAAAGTCTTTTTTAAAGGGCTTTAGATATGGGCATATCTAAAGACGCAAAAAGGTGTGTTTTGAATGTGACATACAGCCAGAATCACGTTTCTGAGAGATCGATAAACGCAACCCAGGTGTTGTGTACAAGCATGTGTGTGAAGTTGACCTTCGAGAAACTGTCAAGAGACAAACTAGGGTCAAAACAGTTGGGCAGACACAAGGCCTTTATTGTTAAATCGTGAAGAGTCGATAAACGCGACATCCCGCAAATCACGATCGTATAGTGGGTTCGATAGTGGGGTACGATATGTACATATCTAGTGGCAAGCCTTGATAAACGCGCCCTTAGTGTGATAAGATGTTCCTTATGAAGATCAGCTTATTTAATCATATTGGGTACAGGCCCCAATGCCTACCCCCCCCCCCCCCCCCCACTCCACCCCGGCCGCCACAGACAGACCTTTGATCCACAAATGATTACTGAAAGACTCAATAAAACACCACCTCTTTCTCACCTCTGGGACTGCACACCTGGATAGCAACAAAGTAGTTTGGATCACGCCCTCCGGTCGCCACTTGAAAGTGATGATAAACATTGAAATATAATGATGACGAGAAAAGTTGAAGAACATTCGCTTATCAACCTGGTGGCACATGCATGTACTGTATGGGTGAAAGGGAGAATTCTACCGGTGTGCGTAATAATTTTTTTTGTTTACCTCTTTTATTTCCCTTGAAAATATTAAATAGGATATATTTCATTAATACTTCACTCTTTTAATATCCACTCAACAATATTAGATATCACAAACACATGTAGACAGTACCTTTACTAAAAATGCACAACAAACAAAATGCTGCAGACCACAAAACTATCACCTCTGTTAGGGTGACGACATAACATGTGGACCAAACAGGCTTGCCTATATAGCAGAGGCGGTAAGCCGTGTCTAATTAATGAAACGTCATTGTGAATATGCATACTCCAAATAAGTTGATGCCATCAAGTCGATGGTATGTCAAAGCTTTAGATTTCAATTTTTCAAAGAGTTATTACTCCTCTAAAAGACACTATAATAGCATATAATTTATATTATTATTATAATGGCCTTTAAAGTACAAGTCCACTCCAAAAATAACTTACTTTCAATAGAAGCAGAAATCAAACAAACCAATCAAAAAAAGTTTGAGCAAAATGAACTCGTCCAATTATTCACCTTCGAGTCAACAGGTCCGAAAAATCTGAAATTAAAAAAAAGGTCAATTAAGCTCGAAGGTCCTTTGGCAAGTGATGCAGATTTTTTTCTTTCTACCCCCCCCCCCCTACCCCCCAAGCGTTTTGGCTTATTGCCAACATTGGCATTGGCTGGAATAAAACGTATAAGGCGCTTTCTCGTTTTTCAACGGGTTGAAAATTATCGAATATAATTTTGTGGGGGCCCACATATTAGAAATGGTTATATTTATATCATTTCAGCCGTCTTTGAACCGATTTTGATCAAACAAAGATGATTTTGTCATTTAAACTGTATGCTCTTTCAAATAATACACTGTTTTTCATTATCTCACCCTAAAAAATATTGCGTGTATAGCGCCCTCAATACCAAACCTCAACTATCCCTTTAATGAGAGTAAATTCATGAATCTTCTGTAACATTTCATTGCG